>VXBZ01010315.1:0-27006 GCA_013399135.1 Heliornis fulica | reverse complement strand
GCTGATTGGCCCTGGTGGCCTTGTCAGTAACAGGGTTTGGGATTGGTCCTTGGGAGCCCAGCGGGGATTTGCTTTGTTGGACTCTTCTAGCCGCTTCTTAAAGGAGCCAGCTTGCAAACCCACCACAGGTGAACACCATCTGCCAACTGATCTGTCCAGTAACGTTTAGGTGGTTGTGGTGGTGGTAGTCAGTAGCAGCATAAACATTTGGAATTGATCCACTTCAGATAAGATTTTTTAGGTTTTGGCTATTTAATAGCTGAACAAATACAATTATTCACTTTGTTTTTCACCATTAATCGTTTTGCAAAGCTTGAGGATAGGAAAATCCTGAAATGTGTTTCTTTTAGATTGTTTAACAACTCAGGGCTTGATCCTGTAAGCTTTAGGTAGTGGAAAAGCACAGCTAAGCCACTGGTAGGATTAAGGAGAATGCTGTATTTATCTCAAAGAGCAGTAGTAGAAAGTTGACATTAAAATCTGGCATGCTGCTGGAGCCTGGGCATATTGCTGCCTGCCAAAGTCATTGTGAGCCACAGGGCTCTAGCTGGGGGACACTATTTTCACCATAGGTGATACTGGTATTGTTGGCCCTCCTGACAGGCTGAGCTCCCACGTCCCCTTCAAGTCCAATCTGTGCTCAGTCCCTGGTCATTGACAAACAAAGGTCTTTTAGGCAGCAGCCAGGGAATTTTAGATCTGTAAAGACCAGTTTAGTTTGGTCATCCTTCCTGCATCCTTCTGCTTTTGCACCCAATAATTCTGGCATTCTCCCTCACCAGCCCAGTGTGCTGGGAAGCACCAGGCCCATTTCTGTGTGTTCAAGGCCTGAGGAAACTGTGCTCCATGATAGAGCTCAAGATAGTCTTGGGGGAGGTGGATTCAGTGATATTAAAAAAATACTTATTTCTAGTTGTGACATGTTAAACATGATTTAAAAAATTTGTTTAAAAGCATGAGGTTTTTCTCCAAATTCCTTTCTTCTGCAGTCAGGTGATTATGTGAGTAGTTATTTTATTTTTTCATGAAATAAGTGTTCTGCAGTCATACGAACAGAAAAATATTAGAAATAAGTATAGAAGAAACCCTCTACAAAGTTAAGATTAACCAAATAAATACAAAATAATTTAAAAATTCTGTAAATTGATACTGTGAGTTCCAACAGCTTTCAAAACATTGGTGTGGTAGGTACTTTATATCTTCAGACAGCATTTTAAAATGAAAAAACTGAATTAAAAAGAGCATTAGAAGAGTAGAAGTGGAAATATACACCAATACCACAAGAAAGAAAAAAAATTTGCAATGAGGAGGAAGAGAATTGTAGGTATCATTCCTTCCTTTCTTTTTCTCCTTAGGTCTGTTTATACAGAGACACTTTTCTGTCCTTGTTGTATCACTCCATGGTATATTAAATAGAAAGAAAACATTCACATCACCTCACTGATTTCCACAGGAGTAGACACAAGATTAAGTTTTAGCATGTATGAATGTGTTGGCAAAATCAGTGCTTCAGGCAAATTCTTTCCAAAAAGATCCCTGCAGTCTAGTGTTAGGTAATAACAGATGTGCTGTGGACGAAGCACTTGAGAAGGTATGGAAATGGATATGAAACTACCTGAATACACCTCACAGATTCCCCAAATTCAGGTCTCTGTTGGATAAGAAAACTCAGGAGGCTGACAGGCAATAACCTCCGAGGCAGCTCCTGGTGGACTGATGCTTTAAGGGTGATGTTGGAATCACTCATCTAGAGTATGTGCAGTGGACTTGTCAGTGTTAGGTTGTGGTCCCTTTGGCAAAAGGTGAAGAAAAAATATGATGATGGCAACAGAGTGTGTGTCAGAAACGTCATTGCTCTTCCAGAAAAGAAAGTGAGTGCTGCTGAGAGTGGATGGTGCTGTCCTGTATCCGTGTGATGTAGTTTTCATGCACATTTAATCTGGCCATCTTTCATTAAAATCTAGTGCTAAACTGGGCTTGCTGAATGCAGCTGTCCAGGCTGTGGGCCACTTGGAAATGAGCAAACCCTCGATGGGACAGGAAATCATGTGCAGCGATGCCTGCTTAGAGCATCACAGAGATGCAGTGGACTAAATTATGTGCTAATACCCAGCAGTGTGGTTCCAATGAATTCATAGATTTAAGGTATTTGCTACTATTTGCCTTTCTGTTCTGAATATTTTTTCAGCTATACAGATATTGCAAACCTAAATGGACTTGGGCACAAAACCTGAACGATAATGTAGAATAGTTATCAAGCCAGAAATACCACCGTGGAATTTGAAAGGATTGATAGTCCTGTGTGGGGAGATCACAGGCTTAATTTAGGGAATGGCTTTTGAGTCCTTTACATTTATGTGTGGCTTCTATTGACTTTGTGAAACCCAGGGAAGGAGCAAAACTAAATAAAACCTTTAAGTAATGTCTGATGGTGAAGGCTGTTTTATGAAAAAAAAAAACCCCAAACACTATGGGAGCCTTATTTTTTGTTACATTCACGATTCTCTCTACTTTCTAGCAGTTTACACGGACTTTTACAGGATATAAATTATAGTGGAAAAGCATAAACGAGCATCAGTCTCAATGACATTAAGCAAACTAACTTGATAGCTGTGTTAACTGATAAGGTCTTGTCATGCCTGAATGCCTCCTTTCTCTTTTTCATTTCATTAGGAGGAACACACTCAAGAGGGCACAGGTGAAGAACATTTTATGAAACTTGGGAGGGATTTTCTTACTTGCCTCCCCTCCAAGGAGATTTCTCTTTCTTGAGAAAATAACTCCTTTGCCTACATTTCAATGTCATGGATATTCAGAGGAAGCACTTATGTTATAGACTGATCTAGGAAGGAATGAAACATGCTGCTCTGCCCTATCACTCATGCAGTTCCAGAAATTCAAGAGAAGTGGCAATAATATTAAAACATCAATTTTGATTAAAACAAAATAGCTGTACCTTGGCTGATTTACCTTCAGGCCTTGGAAACCTGAAAGCTGATAATGCCCACGGTTTGTAAATGTAATCTTTCTAGAAGCTGGTTTCAAGTGTTTGCAATGAATGAAATAATGTATTTGTAAGTACATATTCTATTACAGTAATGTAGCCAAAATAGAGATATATAGGGTAACTAGCATTTAAAACAACTGGAAGCTTATTTTCAGTGCTAAACTTAAGCTTTTTAAAAGCACGTACATAGCGTGACATGCACTGCCTCAGATGCCATTTTTGTTCTTTGCTTTTTATATTAGATTGATAACACTCTGTGATTTGGGAGACATAAAAGAATATACAGCTTCATTTCAGAGCAGAATGATCCATGTATTCACTGCAGTGTTTTATCTTTGAAACCTCTGGAAAGCGTGTGAGTTGTTAGATAATAAATAGTAGAGACTTACATGTTAAGACACTGCTATCAGTTATCCATTTGTTTCTGTTTGTGTTATGTGTTTCCATGTTAAATCAGTAATGTCAGCTCAAAGCACCTTTAGTAATGGCTTAAATTAAGGCAAGTTTAAACTAACCCCCAGGCATGGTTGAGTCCAGCCTGCCATTGCCTGAGCTTTGTTCCATGATCCTTGTGCAACCGGCAACTGGGCTGGTTCTAGCAGATAACACTGGTGAAAAAATATCTAGCAGGGTGAAGCAGCTGGAGGAACTAAGTTGGACTTGTTATAACCCAGAGAAAAAGGTTATTTGTAACAATTCTGTAAACAACTGCATGACTTTGTATTGAAAATGAAAAATTAATGGAATGTTTTTGGCCAGACAAAATGTGGGAACAGTGATCTCTGGTATAGAAGCAGAACCATGGATCTCACTGGGGTCAAACTCCCAACTCCAGTCTTGGCCTCAGAACTGTTCTTGCAAAATACATTATTTTTACAAAAGTATGTTCAAAGTATTTGGTCACTAACAAGCAACTGTAGGACTGCAAGGTAGAAACAAAGATGTTAAGGTTTTCAGTATTTTTTAAACCATAATAGACCTAAATATACATTTCCCTTGCAGTTTATGAAATGTGAATATGTAAACTTGAGTCTGTGGCCATTTCTATACTTAAGAGTTCTTCAGAGTTATTAACTTGGGTTGTGAATGTCCATATCTGTAACAAACTTGGTTTTGTCCCCATCCAGTGTAACCTGAGTCCTTAGTACCTGAAAGCCCGTGCATGTGGGTACACAGTACTGTATGGCATTTTCATAAATGGGCTTTGCTAAATAAGAATTATAATTAAAATGGCATTTTCCTAGAATGATTGCTGCATGTCATTTACTCAGATTGAGAGAAATGTGAGGCTAAGCATACTGGGTATGCAGCTACCCTTCCAGTGCCTCCTGGAGCAGCCCTGTAGGATTCCATCCAAGGCACTCCTGGTAAAGTCATCCAAAAACATGAATCTGCAGTCATAATCCAAGTTTAATCCAAGTTCATAAATGTCAGAGCTTCCAAATTAATGTGCATCCTGTGGGTCACACACAGTCCCATATGTTTAACTGGTGTGTGCCAGTTCTAGATGGGAACCCATCCTGCACGTTCCTGTACCTCATGCGTGCTCTTCCATGCAGATATGCACACCCTGACATGTGGCACGGAGGTACAGAGTGATATTTTGCATGTTCAAATCAGCCTCGTGCACTTTCAAAAATGTGCTCAGAGAAGAAGCAGTATTAAAAAAAAAAAATAAAAAAAATTCAAAGGTAGTTCCTGTCCAGAAATTGTGATTTTCAGTTTCAAACCAGACTTATTGTAAAATCTTTTCTGTATGCAGTGTTCCTGGTGCTTAGCTGTGTCATCCAGACTATTCCCAGCACATCTCCCTGTGTTAACCAGAGGAAATTCTGCTTACAAACTGGGACAGGGAAGATCATAATTATAAATACATTACTGGAGGCTCTGACTTTACAACCAGCATGACTAACGTTGGACTCCTAAATCTGTAATCCTTCATCTAAGTAAGTGTTCTGGATTTAAAAACTGCAGCTCTGTTCAGCAGAGACTGTTCAGAAGGGGAAGTGCTCCAAAAAGATGTGTGTTTCTATGTGAAACTACTCTGTTTGTAGAAAAATAATGTTGTATTGATGTTTTTATTTTCTGGGTTTCAACTTGGGGGTTTTAGTGGAGGAAAAACAAACGAAACAACTTATGAGGGACAAAATCTAGTGTGCTGTTGAAATCCAGGTACCTTAGTAAAAAAATGCTTTTGTTTGTCTAAAAAAGTCTTTAACCCATTCTGTTCACCAGTTCAGGTAATAAAATAATGTATTTAAAAGTTCAAGAATAAGTTTAGGGATCAAAAACTTCAGCATGCCTTGGGACAGTTTAGTAGACTTACTGAATAGTCTGCTCTTCCACTAATAACAGCCATGGTGATTTAAGCCACTATATACATACAAAATAATTAAAATGTTCATCTTCACAGAGAACTGTTGCACAGTTTTACTATTAATTTGACAAATTTAATCCCTAAGAATGAGGTTTATCACTGAAACAGAGATAGAATTTTTGGGGTGTTGCTGAGCAGTATTGTAATTATAGGGTTTGGACATAAATTGCTCTTGTGTGTGAGAGGAGGTAATGGCTCATGAAAATGCATTGACCTTTCCCACCAGGGTGTGGTATGATGTATACCTGCCTCATTCCTGCAGGGTACCAACATCTTCCTGCAAAGACTCACCTCAATTTCCACGGAAGGGGAAGAGATTGTAAAATCAATAAAATCGTTATGCTTGTAGCTAATCTATTTTAAAGAACTAGTTGGAAGTGTTGTGTGTTATTAACACAATGAGATAGGTCTGTGCTTTGCTGTCAGTCAGCTTCCCAGACACAGATACAACCACACAAACCTTCTGGACTGCAGAGTGTCTGACAAGTGTTTACATGTTAACATTCATTAGAAGACTCGGTCAAGCAATTCATGCTTGATTAATTGATTATCCCATGGTGACAGTTCATTTTTTGAAATAGCTGCCAACCAGAGCAGGAGCAGGAGCAGGACCAATGACAGAAGACATTGATGGACAAACACTGGACTTGGTGAATAGCTGCTGAAGCAACAGACCAGCAGCTACAGGGTTTAATCAATGCCTCAAAGGCTCAGCAACACTGTAAAGACTCTTTATTTCTTTTCTGTGCATTTATGAATTGTTAATACAGTCAATACTTATTAGCTTCATTTGTTGTTAGGTTAAAATGCAATTTGAATTTTCCAAGTTAAGAGTTGCCTTAATATCAGGTTTTGTGCAGTGAAATTTATGAGTCCTTACAGATTTATAAGGTGTTATTGATGGCTAGAAAGCCAACCATAATTTCTGACTTTGTTTATTCCAGCATTACAAAATTAGTTAGAGTTGACATTGCAGAGCTTATTGAATAAATTCATTTCCTTGGCATTATGTGTATTTTGAATTTTCTAGAGTTAAGCCAGAAAAAGTGGATACATCAGCACAAACTAGTAAATAGCAACTGCCCTGCAAGAGGATTTTGAGCTAGAGCAATGCAATGAAGAAGATGTAAACCAGAGCAAATTATCCACAGACAGTAAATGTGTTGGAACAGATCATCCCTTACCTAATGGTACTGAAGTCCATTGAATTACCCAAGAGACAAGTTTGGCCCAATATTAATTTGCAGCAGATGTTTGACTAACTAATTATTTGAAAGAGCTGGAGTGTATTGCAATATAATTACCTGATATTGCAGTGTAGTGATTCCAGAGCTTGTTTTTGTCTTACACTTGCAGTGGAAATAGTCATGCAGAAGTAATGGTTTAAGTTTTCTGAAGAACCAGTTTTGTGAGGATATAGAAACAAGAATCCCCAATCAGTAAGTGACTTCAGCTTACCAGTGAAGTCAGGATCTGACTGTAGCCTAGCTCATGGGCCAGCACTATTGTATGCCTCCATGAGTCAAATATTCAGAAAGCCATTCTTGCACCACCCACCTCCATTCCTCTTCCTCCCCAATATCCTCTTTCCCTGCACACTGTATGTGTAGAGTGATGGGAAAGGACCACCACACTGGCCCAGCAGAGGTGGTTCTTTTTCCCTTCTGAATCCTTTGTAACTGGTTGCCCAGGGAAGCTGCTGTAGCTCATATCCTTCTTGAAAGCCCTGCCCAAAGATCTGAGGCTGTAGAGTTAACCCTAACCCTCTAACTCAGTAGAGTTACTACCAGTGTTTTCTGCTAACATTGCTGTTGTCTTGGGAATTTCATGAAAGCTTCTGACTGATCCCAAAGCACAGTGATTTCAAAACCAGTCTGTCATGAAGGTTATCTTTGCATCTTGCTTTTTGCCACACCACGTCAGGCATGCCTGTTCTGGTTGAACCTCTTTCTGGTCTTTGTCCTCCCTGATGTTCTGACCAGGAAACCACCATGAGCTGCTCTTGGCATGGCTGTGATGCCACAAACAAATTCAAATGAAAATTAGTGACAGACATCACACTGTCTGTCTTGTGAATGATGAGATTGGGAGTGACAGAAAGAGAATTTTATGGAATTTAATTTGGCGACTTTGCCAAATTAAAGGAGCTTTGTAAGCAGCATGAGTGCTCCTCAGTTAGGGCATAACCTACCTTCTGCTAATAAGAATATTGAAGAAACTTTACTTGATAGTAGTTTATTCCATAGCAGACTACCTAATCATATTCTACCATCCATTGCTTAAGTCAAGGTATTTTACTGGATAGATTGACTGCTGATTTCAACCACCATGGCAATTCGTACTCTCCTGTTAACAGAGGCTGCTGTCATTTCAGTGACAATTAGCAGGCAAATCCTATTACAGGAATAAGATCATCTAATCCCCATCTCTGGTACGTGCTATTCACTATGATAGGTGTTTATTTATAAGTCTTCAGGCTACAATACTTTGCCCAAAATTTCCAGAAGATATAGAAGTTATGTTAGAAGACTCCACTTAAAAATGATAAATTAGACATGTTACTTCAAAACCCTTACTCCAACTCTTTTAATTGGCATGACTACTGTTCTGTGCTCTTCAGAGTGGTGTTTTACAACTTGTGGGAATGTAGGAAAGCCAGCAAGGTCCAGAGTTTCACTTGCAATTTTCCTCTCTGCTGCATTTTAAACTTGCTTACAAAGGTAGAAAGCAAGGAAAGAATATGGGGATGGAGCCCACCAGATATATACTGGGTGATTGGATACTTTCAAACCTGCTCATTAGGTGCAGCAAAGAGAGAAACAGAGCAGGAGTGAATGTGAAGGCCTGGGTGCATGCTGTAATGCATCTAGCCATTACCCATCACTGTGCTCCAAGAACCCTCTCTGGGTGTTCATGTTTGGTGCACACTGAAGAGTGTGACAGCTACTCAGCAATGAGGAAATCCAGCTTCTATTTAACAACTGTCTTGAGGCTTCTTGTCTGGTTGGGTTTTCTCTCTCTAGTAGGAAAAGGGCTAACGCCAAGAAATATGAAATCTAACCCAAGATGACTTAAGGGCAATATGTACTTTTTCTTTAGTTGGAGAACAATTTCCATGAAGGATGATAGCATCTGTTAGAAGAATCCCTTCTTCTCTGGCATGGGCATGTGTAGTTTGTGTAATAAATCTCCTTTGTCCCTGGTATATTTAACTAGCTCTTCTCTGCATGACTTCCCACTCTTCAGCATTTGAAGTTTTTCAAAGTATTTAGCACGAGCATAAACCTACCACCCTTAGAGTTACCAGTTAAAGTTTGACAGTGGGAGACTGAGATCTTTTTGGTGATTGTGGTTGATTTTGAAAATCCTATCTAAAAGTTTACACAAAAACCTTGTCCATGAAAGCAGAATTTGGCCCTAAGGGCTGTACCATCATGTTAAGGTAGTGCAATGCTACTAAGGACTCTCAATATCAATGCATTTTAAAACTGCCTCAATATCATTTCTGTTTCACAGAACTAGGATATCTACTGTGAATCTCCATTCCCATGACATACATGTTGTTCTTGGGTTTTTTTACTGTATTTAGTAGTTCTCTGGATTAGCTTAATTGTGAGTTGGGAGCTAAACTCCTGAAGTTGTGCTGTCTTGGGCTGATGCTCTTTCCAGTTACCACAATTACATCTCAATTACAATGAAACAAAAATTAACATTCCTTCAAAAATGATGGTTATCTTTTTCTTTTCTTTTTTTTTTTTTTGGCTAGAATCCCTAGTTTGGTTCTTTTTTTAGCAGCTCACATTTTACTCATTTACTTTATTCTCCCCTAGAGCACTGGATTCACTTTCTCAGTAGCTCTTTGAAGCACAAGTATTGGTACTATGATTCTTCATCATGCTTTGTATTTTGTTATCCCAAAACTCTGTTTCTTTTCCATGTTATCTTTAACATCTTTATAACAAAAGTGCTGCAAAGGCTATTGGAGAAAGATCAGTCTGTCTGACAACATCATTCTTTGCAGCATGGTAGGTTTTGAATAGAGGCTACCAGCTCTGTAATGTGAAGAAGCATTCTCTTTAACAAAGGAGGATAAGCATCAGAAGCATCTGGGGAAAACCTCTGATTCAAAGTGCTGCACTGTGAATATGAGTTTTACCAGTAATGTGAAGCAAACAGAGTATCATCTTTAGTAAGAGGAGTTCATCTTTACTGAAGCAGGGGAGCTGAGGGAACTGATCAGTACCTGGAACACAATCCAAACCACGTCACTGGAGAAGCTCCAGGTGACTTCTTTGGTCTTTGAATCAGGGTTTCTAAAGCCATTTTAAAAGCACTTATGTGCATCAAACTTCACCTCCATTAGAGGCTAACAAAATTGTTGAGAAAATGTTGGGGTAAATCTATCCTAAATGAGTGGGTAAAGCTATCCTAAAGATCTGAGTGCCCAATGCACCAAAGGGTCAAAAGCAGAGATTGACCACTGATGCTTTTGGGTGTGAAGCATCTGGGGATCTAACTTGCCTGTAGGTACAAGTCCTGCTAGGTACTGTCCCTGTCCTCACACACATAAGAGCTTGCACTGTTATCTAGGCAGAGGGTAGTGGCTGAACCAAACTGCACCTTAAAGTCCCAGTTGTGTGTAGCAGAGGCTTTGTGCATTTTTTATACACCCTATTTTTCTTTGGAGAAGAGGAGGCTGAGGGGAGACCTTATTGCTCTCTACAACTCCCTGAAAGGAGGTTGCAGTGAGGTGGGGGTTGGTCTCTTCTCCCCAGTAACAGGTGACAGAACTCGAGGTAATGGCCTCGAGTTGCGCCAGGGAAAATTTAGGTTGGATCTTAGGAAGAACTTCTGTCCTGAGAGAGTCATCAAGCATTGGAACAGGCTGCCCAGGGAGGGGGTTGAGTCCCCATCCCTGGAGGGGTTTAACAGACGGGGAGATGCGGTGCTTGAGGACATGGTCTAGGAGTGGACTTGGTGGTCATAGGTTAATGGTTGGACTGGATGATCTTAAGGGTCTCTTCCAACCTTAACAATTCCATGATTCTATGATTTGCGAAGTTGAATTTGAAACCAAACTGGTGATTCTGAAGCTTTGGTTATTTCCCTACATATCTTTCCTTTTTCTGTTGTTTCAGACATACAAATACACGTTAGAATAAGAGATATGAAAGATTTACAAGGAGAGTTAAATGTGGTTGCTGTGAACAGCTGGAGTGTATGTACTGTGCTACTCCTCTGTGTCTGTCCCTCCCGGAGTTGCACACAGCACTGCTCGCTCCTGGCGTGAGGAACAAGCTGTGCAGGGAACCACAGGGAGGGGAAGGGAACTACTACGTAAAGAGTCATCCCCAAAAGTTCTCCAAATAAAGACAAAGCAAACACTGTGTGGCTTCAGAGAAGTGTAGTGCTGGGCTCTTGCCCCCTTGGAGCTGAGTGAGGCTGCAAAAAGGGTCATTAAGGGCAGGCGCGTTCTCTGCTGCCCCTGCTCCTGTGCTGCTAGTGAGGTAATGCAGCTTTGCACCTGTGGGGTTACTTGTAGCTGGTGTTAAGGACTCTTATCTTGCACACCTAGAAAAGACTGTTTTACTTTACTTTTGGAGAGATAATTTCAAGCTAAATGTGTAGCTTTAGATGCATTTCTGGTAATTATACTCTTAACACAGTATTTTCAATCTTTGTTAACTCTGTGAGCCTCTAAAACTATTCTGTGGGCATATGGACCTCTTTCTGTTGTGCTTTGCTAGGTGTATGCTTACTTTTCCTATCTTTTTTCAGACCTTTTAGTTACCTTAAAAGCAATCCATGAACTTCCAGGGTCCACAGACCACTCTAACATACTGACAGCAGCACTACAGTGATTGTGGAGAGGCAGAATTGGGATGTCAGAGCTGTGTGCACAGATCAGCTCCACAGTGACTCCAAGCATTCAACACCTGGGCTGCTTCTGGAAAAGTAAACTTGACAGCTGTGCCTATGTTCTAAGGGAACAACAATATAGGGAAAAATCCCTATATTGCCTCCTCAGGCTGTATGTATACAGTATGGCTAACTAGAAGCTGTGGAAATTTAAGTGCAAGGTGTAACTCCTGTGGTTTGTACCCACTCCATGATAATGTTTTGTGGGAAATAGTATCTACAAAACCTCAAGTAACACACATGGTGCATCATTTTGTTTTCTGTGTCCAGGAAAAAAACACCTGGCATAATTTTCAATTTTACTGCCTTCAAATAACCTTTCCAAATGCTAATTACCTTGTCACACAATCCCCAGTAATTTTTAAAAGACCAAGGTAAACAGCATGTAATTTTCAGTTTAGCTTTCTTTCTTGAAGCACCTAAATTAGACTTTTTTTTTTTCATAATTATTGTGTTTTAAAATTGATATCTAATTTACCACCCGTATTATTCTAATCATGGTAACAACTTTCAGTTTGTATACTGTGTAATTGTGCTTTCACATTATTCAAAACCAGTTTCTATCTGGTGAACTTCTGATAATTTTTTCTTTAGTTTCCAACAGTTATTTAATTGTCTTGTTAACACGGATCATTTGTTTTTATATCAGATTAAACTGCAGTTTCATTTTTGCAATATGTTGTGTTGACAGAAAGGTACCAAGACTTTGAATGGATATATATCTTATTAAATGCAGATTTCATTAGCATGTCATGTTAATACTCTTTTCAGTTCAATGAACTTGTGTGGCACTTAAAAAACTATTAACTTCTCCATAAAGCTTTGGATAAATGTTCTGAAGTTGTACGCTGGAGTTCATTAGTTTCTGTATAGGCATGTATGCAGGAATAGGCTTTCATCTCCTGACAACAGGCACCAGTGGGAAGGTGCTTCCTCAGCAGTGACACAGGGGTTGGTAGGCTGTCCTGCCACAGCTTGTGGCTGCTGGGCTTGGGGTTTTGGTACACATGTTTTGTGAGGAGAAAAAAAGAAACATTCTTTAGCAGTGATTCTCTTGTTTAGGGGTGGGATGCTTGGGAAAGGGATTCTCTCTTTTAATAAAACTCTCTAACTAAAAGTAAGTCCCATTTTTGACACCTCTCACTTCATCAGAGTGACCCCCTCTTCAAAAGAGCCCTTCATTGCTTCTGCATCATAGGAAGCAGAGAAGAGACCCTGACCCACCAGGACAGCAACTTGTATCTAATGCCACATCTGGAAGATGCAATCATTTATAAATATTAGGTTTCATATGAAATGCTACTTAAGCAGACTATGCCAACATTTTAATAGGTAGCTGAACTAAAAATTTGGGAAAATAATAAATCGAGATTTTATTCTTTTTCCCTGTTGCAATGTTGCTTACCTTCTGGTGTGGATCATTTTGTGTAATCCAGAACGGTTCATTGTTAAAGTGTTCAATGTTCATGTGTTAAACCTTTATTCTGCAGCCCCCAACACCTCCCCCTGCCAACCCCACCCCCACAAAAACTTTGCAAAATGTGCATTTTAGATATATTAATTTACAAATTTCATTTTTGTTTGAAACACACTTTTCAAATTATGGATTGAAGAGCAGAGAGTGTTTGCTGGCTGTCAATTTGGGATGGTGAGAACATTATCAGATGGCACTGCCCCAGGGGATTGGCTGAATATAAGCAGTAGTACCAGTAGTACCAGTAGATAAGCTTGAGTGATATTTGTTTTAAACTTTGATTTATCAGGGCCAGCCAGGGACATGAGCTATTTGGCATTTGCACTCTGCAGTCAGCCCTGCTCAGTAACATGCTAACTTGTAAAATGTTTCCATAGCTGTAGAGCATTCATTTTTAAAAAACAAACTGCCATGTATCAAGTCCATGGAATGCAAAGAATATAACTAGAAAAGGATTTTTTCCCTTAGCATAAATAACCTACAAGATAGATCTGATTTAAAGAAACATCTTATTGCCTTCACTGCCTCTGAGAATCCTGCTGGTCTATGCTGTCTTGTCAAGTTATATTTGACACTGACACCACAGTGGCCCCCCGTGAGGATGGAGAGATTTGCAGTCTGCTTTTATTACTACTTCTGCACTGAGGGAATAGAACCCCCTATCATCTTTAGGATATGATCTTACCCGAAGAACTGTGCAATTATTAAACCTGTAGCAGAGAAAAGGAACGAGCTAAACCAGCCCACCCTTCTTGAGCAGCCTGGGTAGGTGCTCACCTAGGCCTGCTGGAAAGGCAGAAAGGATGTTTGAGTGCCATAAATTAAAACAGCACAGAGAGGTAACAGAACTTGAGGATGTAGTGTACGACTGTTCCTGAGCATTTCACACACACATTTTCTTCCTGACCTGGTCAACACTCCTTGGTGGCCCCGAGCTCTTAGGTCTGGCTTTGGCTGCACAGCGTTCACTGGCCTTGTGTCATGGTAGAGCGCGTCTTGCCAGGGCAAAATGTCATAGAAGCATAGAACGGCTGGAGTTGGAAGGGACTCCCAGAGGTCATCTAGTCCAACACCCCTGCAAGAAGCAGGGACATCCCCAACTAGATCAGGTTGCTCAGGGCCTCATCCAACCTGGCCTTGAACGTCTCCAGGGATCCAGGGGCATCCACCACCTCCCTGGGCAACCTGTTCCAGTGCTCCACAACTCTCACAGGAAAGAACTTTTTCCTAATATCCAATCTAAATCTCCCTCCCTCTATTTTAAACCCATCACCCCTTGTCCTGTCACAACAGGCCCTACTGAACAGCCTCTCCCCATCTTTCTTGTAGGCCCCCTTGAGGTCCTGGAAGATGTCCTGGTGGTGTGGATGCTGTGCTGCACGCTGCATTACAGTGACTGGATGCTATGAGGCTTTCTGCCCGTGGTCCTACCTGAGCACATGTCACTTTTCAGTTCTCAGTGGGACGCTGGGTTTTGTGTGTGGCAGCAGCCCTAATAGGAGTCAGTGGTCATTCCCACCCCACGACTGTGACCTGCTGTTCAGCACTGAGTTTGCTTTCACTGTGGAGGCTGTATTTCTTGGTTGATACCAATTTCTCTTCCTTGTGACAGGAATGTTATCAGAGAAATGACTTGTGGATTCTCCCATTCTGTGTGTAAAAAACCCAGCACTAGGTTCCCACTTCCTCTGCCACTGAGTCGTAGCTGTGGGGAAGGTGGACACATTAACCCAAGGGCAGCTACACACTCAAGAAGTCTTTTTTTTGTGAAATTCCTGCCAAAGAACATTTTACTTTGCTAGGTAGAATAAACAGAGAGAGATTCATGCAACTAGGCTAAGCAAATGCAGGCAACAGAACTACTGAGGGCTTTGTTTGAGGAGCAATGTCAAAGCTGGGAAAACAAATGGCCTTCTCCTGAGGTAAGCCTCCAACTCGGGGCACCTTCTCCACTGAGACAGGGGTCAGTAAATATTTTACCATTATCAAGACCAGTGTTGCTGTGTTTGCTTCTGATTCCTCTAAATGACTACGAGAAGATGGTTTGTCTTGCTAATTAGAGCTGCTCTCATAGCAAATACAGTTTCTCTTGTAATATTAACAATTTGCCCTTCACTTGAAGGTTTTTACAGCATCACTAGTTGGATGCTACAAGGACAGAAGCTCAGAAACAATTAACGAATGAGTATTAAAATATTCAGAATTCTTGAAATACTGTCTCAGCAGTTCTTCATGAAAGATCTTTCATTATAATCAAATTACTATCTGGTTTGGGTGGCAGGGCAGGCTGTGCTCGAAGTGGTGACTGCTGTAAAAATGCCTGTAAATAAACATATCCTTCTGAACTCAGCAGGAGCCAGAGTTTGGCACGGACTCTCTAATTTGAGGAATATGAAATATAGTTAACATTAAATGGCAACAAAAACATGCAAAGATGAAGGGACAGAAGGCTGCCTTCGCTACACAAGGTAGGGCTAGGGCTGGAAGCAGCAGTCTGGTGTGGGGGTGGGGAAGGAGGCAGGCAGCCCACTGTCTGCCCTGTCCCTCAGGCACACTGCTTGTGCAGCCTCCTGTTCCCCAGCTGTGTCATGTGAGGCATTTAAAAGTCAGAAGATTTTCCCCTACCCAAAACCAGAAGGAAATAACCCAGAAATGCAGGGGCCAAGATGACAGCTGTGTGCCGTGAGAGTGCCTCCCCTGCCCTGCTCAGGATTGTTCAGAGCAACAAGGAAAGTCTTCACACTTGGAAGGGACTGTGGTGGTGGCACATCCAAGACTAATGGGAAGGGTA
This sequence comes from Heliornis fulica, assembly GCA_013399135.1. Taxonomy (NCBI): domain Eukaryota; kingdom Metazoa; phylum Chordata; class Aves; order Gruiformes; family Heliornithidae; genus Heliornis; species Heliornis fulica. The sequence goes on along the minus strand of VXBZ01010315.1, from coordinate 11,438 downwards.
AATCAAGTACAATTCAGCCTTTGAAGTTGAAGGGGAAAAAGAGTAAAATTCACTCGTCTGTACTGTAGGTTTTTGATTTCTAATCTGCGATTTCATGGAGGAAAGAAATTGTGTCACTGAACTCCTTTTAGGAACCGTGTCCTTGGCTTGTTAGCTCGCTTTATGTGTTGTCCAATTTCAGAGGGGGAAAGGGCTGCACTTGTGTGTGTGTGGTGTTATTTTAGGAGATGTCTTAGTTAATTACTGTCTGCTGAAACATCACCTGAGAGATATTCTTTCTCTGTCATGCAGCTTGATACCTCATGCAGTAAAAGGTAACTCTTCCATAGTTCATTAAATTATGTTGTGGTGAACTTATATCCACTGGGTCTCAATTAAGAAGTGAAGCCAGTGTCTTTAGAGGAAAAGGCAGAGAACAATCAGAATATACTGAATATATAATTTGATCTCTGGAAACAAGCAAGAGGAAAAATATGGTGTGCAAAAGTGTAGACATTAAGAATGTGTTATGTCTCAAAGATCTGTAATGGAAGCATCATTTAATTAGATCATTATTATTCATTAGGAATATATATTTGTTTTAAAAATTTAAGGTGTTCTGAGTTTGTTAACTAGTGTACATTTGCTGTAGTAAATATCAATTTTCCTTACTACTTCACTTGTCTCCATTTTAGCACCTCTGGGAACTTAGTCATAGTGATGCTGGGCCTGTTGTCTATTAACATGAATTATAAAACTGCAATATATTTTCTGTAAGATTCTAATTTAATTGAACATTTTGGCTTAAAGAATATCTTTATACTTTCCTTTTAAAAATGTTTAAAACATCTAGTAAAACGAGCATCTGGATGCTTTTTCTAAAAAAAACTCACAAAGCTCCTTTTTTAACTAGTTTCAAATGTGTAGAACAGAAGTTATCTCTAGGTTTTTTTTTTCATAGACCTTCTTTCCTATTGTTCTTCTTTGTGTGCCACACACATACTTTGTTTTGGTTTGTTTCTCTCCTATTTAAACCGTTCTCTCTCCTGGTGCTGTTGATATAACAGCTTGCATTATAACCATCCCAAGAAGCTTTCTGCAGGTCTCGGTGAGATGTGCTCCTGGAACAGGCACTGATAGGGCTGGTTTAGCATGCAGCACTAAACACATCATCAGTACACAGGCATTAAACAATACCTGACTTCTTACATTCTTGAGTAACTTAATATCCTTCAATGGCAGGAGAGTGAGCATCTCATAAATGCAGAATAATTGGAATTTTTAATTAGCTAGTGACTTAAGGATGCCTCCTGTTTACAAGGCAATAATATCTCTTCAGCTAAATGAATGGAGGGGCAGGTTTCAATTTAACAGCTTAGAAAAAATCACTGGGTTGTTTTCCACTGCTAATCTTGGCTGTTCAGGGTATCTTGGTGAACTTGGTGGCTGAGGTGCCACTGTTTACTTTGGGCATGGGAATGCTATCCCAGCCCTGCTCACGTTCTTGTCACTCTTTAGGACAATCTTTAACCAATTACAATGAACTATATGAAAGTCTGAGTACAGAACTGCTTTGCCATGGTGTAAAATTTATGGTATCTACCTGCAGGTATATACATTTATTTCTGTGGCTGTGTGAATACACACCTTTTCATTTGTTTACAAGGGAGTAGTGAGAGGAATTTGTGTTCTTGTATGAGATAAGCATCATCATGTTTTTCCTAGCAGCTGCATGCACAATTAGGAGGACCCAATTAAAGCTGCATTCAGTTCACACAGAGCGGCAGTGATTGCTGTCTATAATTTCTCCTGTGGTTTGACTTATGAGCATTAAGCTGTGCAGAACTTTATTAACAAATAAAGTCAGGTCAAACAAGATGAAAAAAAATGCAGCAAGCTGGAAACTGGTGTGTAGGCTGGTGGCTGTTGTGTGGGAGTCTCCACTGCTGCCCCTCTCAAGTAGATGCTGGGCAAATGACCAGTTTCCTCTGTTTAGGTGTGTGTGTTCTGTCCTCCTGGCCACAAGAATGAGTATCTGTGTGTCTCCTTCACTTCCACACCAGCCACTCTGACTGCAGCAGGTGCAGGCCATCCAAAGGCTCCTGTGAATTCCGGCCTAAAAATGTTCTGAAGCCAAATATGCCTCTTTTTGGCACAGCTAGTGCTTGGGACATCATTACAGAAAGCTCAGCATTGCTGACATCCTTATGCTAAATGGAAGGAGAAAGCTAAATTAATTAGAGAGGGAATGGGGTGCTGGAGCACAGGCGCCTTCTTGAAGGATGAGAAATCTCATTCACAACCTGTTTTTTTTTGCCTCCTGAGGCTGTTCAGTTCCCACTGCTCTGTAAAGGGACTTGGTGTCCCTTGACTTCCTCCCAGCCGTGTAACTCTGTGTATGTACATGCATGCTTGGTGGCACAGCATGTTTCTCTTTCATTGTTTATAGATACCTGAAGTCTGTAAACACAGATCTCTTGGCTAATGTGCTACGAAGAGCAAAACATCAGACATCCAGTCCCTGAAAAAAGTTTTATGGGAGAAACTGTGGTTTCCAACAAAAAAAGCAGGAATAGAAGCCCCAAAAGACCCCATTTCTGTGGGCAAGAACAGCCTGTGGGTAGTGATTCTGAAAAAAGAGGGAAAGAAAGAGCACGTCAGACTTGCCCTGATGTGCAGAAGTGGCCACAGGGGAAGTGTCTGACTGGACCATCTTTCCCCACAGTCACTACATAGGTTTCCTGATGTGGCTGAGACCAACAAAGGACTAAGGTGAGACTTTACAAGATGCAGAATATTCTGACCCTCAGCAGAGCACTTCAGGCACAGAGCAGAGCTGACAGTCATTTAGTTGATGGTGATGTGCTTTTCTGATGCTCTTAGCTGCCATCTTGTAGGATAGGCTTCGTACAGATGAAAAATGAAATCACACTACCTAAGTCAGGTGGTGACAGATGCAAAACCAGTCACTTATTTTCAGAACCAGATAGATCATTCATTTGGAGAAAATGATAAAGATGTCTGCAAGAAGTTTCTCTTTTGGAGTGGCTATACAAGATCAATTATTTGGTTTTTTATGCTCTCTTGACTGCTGCTAAAGCAGTAGTTAACTGGCAGTTTTGATGCTGATACACCATAATATAGAAGCCATAATATAGAAGAAGAAAGCCACCTTTAATTTCAAGCTCCACTAGGAATCATGAAAGGAAAATTAATGTTTACTAAATGAAAAAGGATGATATTGCTGGAGAGGGGAAGTTTTGGTTAAGCCTTTAGGAGAACACTAATAACTTTGAGAAATGGAAACATATTACAAAGCACGTTTAAAATGGCACCAGCTTCAGAAAAAATCAGAAAGTACTTTAAACTTACCTAAGCTCCTCAGTTGAAGTATCAGGTTTTAAACATCAAGTGAACTGAATGATAGCTGGCATATGGAAGGAGGCTTTCTAGTACTTACACATCTTCTATGAAAAATTCAATATAGACTTATATTTAGAATAAATGTTTTAGGTGAAATGGAAGTCTACTGATCAGTTTTGCACATTTCTGTAATGCCTTTGCAAATTTCCAGGGGAATCTGAGAAGCATCCAGGCTCATTCTCTAGGAATATACTTTGATAGAGCTGTCACTCTGAGTCATCCGACATCTCACGGCGCGGTTGAGTTTTGCCTGTGATACGTAGCCAAGCACCACAAATGAATGCAGCTCTGAGATGGCAGGTCACTTTTTATTTTGCCAGTCACAACAAAGAAGTGTCAACTTCTGACAGTTTTTAAAAGTAGGCTTTAAAAGACATATCAAACCTTTTTTTTTTTTTTTTATAACCAGTCAGTACCCGAGGAGGAATACTCACAGGAGAAGAGAAGATAGGGAAATCTGTGGAAGTGGAGGCTGCACTATGTGAGCGATTAAGCGCTACATCACTCTGGCTTTATGCTGATAAATACATTTGGGATTAGGTGGCATGGACTTTATGCCATCACATAAATGGGCAGTAGATCTGAGTTTAGTCATCTGATGTGCATGTGTACTGCTATTCTGGGATTATAACTGCTGCCAGCAATGCACTAGATTTTGTGATTACCTTACAGTTATTATGTCTTTGGTCTTGCATTTTTGTTGTAGGATCTTGAAGTCCTTGGGTACCTTCAATTCCCTGCAGAGAACCCCATGATAATAGGAAATGGAAACCTCTAGAGGGTGAATTGCCTGATTTAACATGCTGTAGCACAGTCTATGCACAGTAGGGCAGGGCAGGAACAAACCGCAGCAGCTCTGAATCCCATTTCCACAGTCTAAGACTGAAGTGCTCTGACTCTGAAGCACTCGCTGATGGTCGACGGGAAATACTGGTCCAATAAATGAGATGCTATAGCTTAAGAGCTGTATTTGCTTTAATAGGCTTTAGGCTGGAAAAAAGTACTGACTTTCTAATGGCTAAAGCATCTTAACAGAAACTGAGAAAAAAAAAAAAAGAAAAAGAAAGTGTGCTGCTCTCTCAATACCATGTCATAAATAAATGCTGTATTTTTCATAAGACTATATGGCATAGTCAGGAAAGCAGGGAGAAAGTGTTGTAGGAGACAATCTCTGCGTGTTATTTGTGATAAACCAGCTTAGAAGTGATTGCTTTCAGCACTAGGCAGTGCTGCTTTAGAACAGGATTGCACTGGCAGTGTGGTGTAGGATGTCCCTTGATCCCCTATAGCAATAGACTGATGAAGTCACTGCTGGCACTTCTTTCCAACCTAAAAAATAATCAGGTTTGGGTTCACAGTCACTCTAAGCCACAACCATTTCAAGCAAGAGGAAAGGGAATGTGGTGCTCATGAGACCACATACCCCTTACAAGGTGCCTTGCCTCAGCTGACAAGGAAATGGAACTTTTTTTTTCACTCCAATTGTTGCAGACCACTGGGAACGAGTCTACATAAAGAAAAGCTCTTTGCTGGGGGAAGTTAAGCTAAAGAACACTCAGAGGATGTGACTGCAGAAGGTTCATCCACTCTTGAGTTGGTGGATACTACCCTTCTGCACATAACAGTATGCTGCTTCTGCTTGAAAAGCGTATCAGCAAGCCCACTCGCCTCTGCTACATCAACAGATTCTTTTGTTCATGATTTCTGCCAATGCTGTTAGTTGAGAAGCAGATTAAATGGCTTCTGGTTTATAAAGAGAAGCAAGTTACAAATTGTAGGAAAATTACTTCTGAAATTATATATCAATGCTGGTTCATTTTGAGTTTATCGAAGTTTCCAGTATGACAAACGAAACGGTACACTGTGCACTAGGATAGTATTATGCAAATGTACAGTGAACACAGGGATGTGCATAGGACTGTAATTTGTGAGTAACAAGGTGTTTGTGCTTTGAATAAGTAATTAAGAAAATTTCAGTATCGCTATAATATTGGTATTTGCTCTAAGGCTCCTGCAGTGTACACAAGATTTCTGCAGTGTGGCTCCTTTGTGCCTCCAGGTTTGCAACAGCATTCGCATGCCAGCCCTTCGGAGCACCGCCTCTCCTCCTCTCCTCCCTCACACCCCTAGTAAAGCAGAAAATGAAGGTGACAGTATTGTGGTAGGAACTGGTAGATGACATAAGGACAGCAATCACTGCAGAATCAGTCAGATGAATTTCAGGCTTGCTTATATTCATACTTGACTTTGAAATTCTGATGTAGTCAGAGTACAACGTTATTTCCATTCCACTCCCTGTTTCCAAACTTTTGGAGTTTTCATAACATACGTGCATCCTCTGAGATGTATTTTCCACCTTTTACCAGCTCCCAGAGGAGTGTGTGTCCATATATATTCATCTTAAAAGTTCTAACTGAAAACTGTTACAGGTTTGTGAATTCAGCAACTATATGGCAAAAGCCCAATATTTTTTTCCCATGGGCTTATTCACCATATAGAGAGAAATTTTCTACATGAATATAGGTGTACAGAAACACTAATATTTTCCCTATTTTGTCTTTGGCAAAAGCTCCTGTCAGAAAAGCAGATAGCATTTTAGAATATTCTCTCTACTGACTGGGGTCTCTAGAGCACATGGTCTCACATAGAGCTGCAGATAGTGCAGCACTGACAGATTTACTGTGTTCCTCGTGAAACTTGAAGCAGAGGTCCTGGTATTCATGACCACAGTCTGCAGCCCATGGACTGGCTGGTCTGCAGCCCAGAAGACTGTGTAGGTTTTTGCAATCTGCCTGAGAGCTGTCAGGATGTTCTCTACGCATTCACTTGCTGAGGTTGTTTGTCCAAGTTGCTCTCTCATACCACCTGGTTGCTGCTCCCACAAATCCAAGTTTTTGGTGCTGTCAGTGAACTCATAAACTGCAGTGGCCCTGGCCAAGGCTCTGAAGGTGCTTGTTAGCTCTGTCAACGCTTCTGCTGTAAATCCTGAGAGAGAAGGGTTGTGCCATTCTCTCCCAGGTCTCTTCCCAGCTCCTTGTCTGGTTCAAGCACAGTGGTGGAGTGGCTGCACATGTTGTTGTTGTAAAATTTCTGTATGTGTAATGTCCTATCACAGACAGGAAATTTTATACATTCAGGAGTTATTAGCAATGAGGATATAGATAATTAATTTTTCCTGTGTACTATGTGCAAATGTGCTTGACTTAACCCAAAACAAAACTTTTACTGTGTCTGTTTAAGAATAATGGGGTGATTACTGCAGAGCCAGTTTTATGTAATTAGACAATGAGAATTATTATTAGAACATTACATTTCTGTACAGTGTAAGACTATCACTAATACCACATCCTAACCCATACCCATACCTTTATCCTGCATTCTCCATAGAAATAGCATTTTTCACAGATGCCAAGAAAATAGCTGTAGTAAGTGAAGTTATTGTCTCTTTAATGACCACAGGAATGTCTACTGAATTAATATATTGGCCTGGGAAATCTGTTTTGCCTACCCTAAATGTCTGTCTGTCTTAAATACATCTGCTCAGAGTGATGTGCATTATATAAATAAAACTACACGGACAGCATGTTTGTCAATCAGCAGAAAAGGCTCTACACCCTCTATCCCAGCACATATACTTTGTAAGCATTGGTTTCCAGCAGATACATGTAATCAAGGTTTATATGCTCACAGAAGCCAACAGGATGGGATTGTTTCACTCGAAAGATCAGAAGAAAATTGTAACTAATGTTGTGGAAAATTACTTTGATATTGCTTTCTCAGTACAGCATCACAATTAGGTAGCAATGTGAAGCACAGGGAAAGAATAAATGAATAGTAACAAATCAACACAAACAGCTACTGTCAGGAGTACTTTGCTCAGTGAAAGTAATGTAAGCATTACTTAAAGTTTTATGACTGTGGATTTTATACTGGTTTAAGTACTACATCAAGGTCTCACCATCGCGCTTGCTAGGACTGAAACAATCACCAACAATATCCGGGGCAGACAGATAAAACTAAAGTACCAAAGTATTTTTATTAATCTTGTTTCATAAATTGTACTATCTTAAATTAAAGATGACTGAATGTGCTAACAGTGAAAAATGTCCTTCTGGACAATGCAGAATTCTCCTACACCGCATTTCAGTGGAAAACGAATGTTTCACCAGTTTTCCTGACAAGACTCCAGTGTCTGGCAAATATGTTTTACTATGTGGTAACTACACAGGAAATACAGGAACAAAGGCTAATCCAATAAAATTTTACCATCCAGAATCTGTTGTCCTAAGTAGCTTAATGACACATATTTGCTCAATTCCATCGAGGGAGCAGTCAGACAAGCGAGCTATAGTAATATCCGATCTCCATTAGAACCAGGCCCTCTCAAGGAGAGACGCTGCGTGGGGTGGGGGAGCGGAGGATCCTGCTACACACACCAGAAATGCCACTTGACAGATTTTCACAGGAGACTCTGGAGAGATGAAATATGCCTGCTAGTCTTTTTAATGAAAGGAGTGGATTTTTTTTTCCCTATGTCCCTAAGGCCACCTAATACCTTTTAGTGCTAACTGGTATCGTTTTCAGAAGCCAGGGACACGAAGAGTTTCTGAGCGAGGAAACTGGAAAGCACTGGGAGGTGAAAGCACTTAACACACATGAAAATCAGCCAAACAGAAATAAGAGTAATTGTGTTGAGCATCTTTTACTCAAGGGTACAGTCTGCTTCCTATTAACACAAATAGTCATTGAGTATGAGAAATGAGCAATTGATTACACACCTCTGGCAGTAACAGCATCGTTGGGATGTTCACGTTTTAGCTACACAGGACTCTGCCCACAGCTATAGTACGTTATGTAATGAGCTTCCCTTCTGGGGGTAGGAGCTCTTTTAAACCTTGCCTTTCGTAAATGTGCTTGGGTGTCTCCTCCCACAGTTATATCCCATTAAAAAATCACTTTGTAGTGTACTGCAATCAGTAGTCAGCATTCAAGAGGTTTGTGTCAGAGAGAAGAGAGGCAGGTTGAGATGAGGGACCAATAATGAAAACATGGAGAAGAAATTCCACATTTTTTGAGATGCCCCTAGAAACTCCTTCTCTTTCAGGAGCAAAGAATTAACTTTTCATTGTAAAGTTCATTCTTAGATGCATCAACATGCTGCCTATATTTGCTGTCTATCCCTTCACCCCTATTCACCGCTATCTACTGGCCAAGTTTGGGTCAGATATGGCCAGTATTGTGATCTTTAATCTGTCACTCTTTTGCATCTAAGTATAGAAAAATAAACTGCAGAGGCTCCAAAGGGGCTGGTTAATTCTCCACCTTGCACAACACTGATGATTCATTACTTCTATAGTTTCAGCTGAGTAGCTGCTTTCAAAATTGCCGTGTGGTTGGATTAAATAATAAACATTGAAGTATAGATTGTTTAGTGACATGGAAGTAAGCACCTAATAAACTTGGACACAGAAATTAGCACTTAATGCAATTATTTAAGAGTTCTTTACGTTAGGGTTCAGTGCCTTTAAAAATGTTAGTAACACAATGAAGGTGTCAATTGAATAGACATTCATAAAGCATGTATTTAGTCAAAGGAGAGTTTCAGTGCATGCAAGCACAGTGACCACACCTCAGCACACAGGGGCATTACTGTGAGCCAGAGTAATGGCACTGGCATTAGTCTAGGCTCAAAACCAGCCTCTGGTAGAGCCTGAGTCAAAGAGAGAGCAGAGGAAGATGGTGTGCTGATGAATGGAAGTGACAAAGAGTTAACTGGAAGTCCAACACGCTGAAGGACTGCCTTCCAAAGTATTGTACATTTCTCACATGACTCATGCACCTCTTATCTCACATCTTCATGACACACTGAATACCATAAACAGGCAAAGGGGGGGTCAGAAGGATGTATTTGCAGGAAATGAGCTTCTGGTGACATTTCTTATTTTCATATGTATACTGGCATAACTGGTAGCAGGAGTTGATCTCAACTTTAGTGGAAAATTAACTCCATCCAGCTGGACCCTGTGCACCTTGGCAAAGATCCCTGCATGATCAGTTAGTTGGTGCTTGGAACTGTTTTTTGAAGTGAACTCTTCTATTTTTTTAAGGAATTTCTTGATTAATTTTAAAATAGCTTTCATCAAAACCAATTACATACTCATGCACTGTGAAATACATAAAACATATTAAGGGTGTAAGTACAAAATATTCAGAATGAAAAACCAAGTGAGTCAAATAGAAAGAGGAATGCTAACCTGGGGTCTGCTGATGAACTATTTCCTCTGGATCCTGCAGGTGAATGAAGACAACGAGCCCAGCCACTCCAAAAAGCAAGATGAAGGAGAACATACATGTAAGCCTCATAATTATTGTTCTCAGATCAATCCGGTGCTGACCCAGGAAAAGAACTGCACACAGTCTCCAGGATACTCTTCACTCATAGTCTTGTCCTCTCATCTGGAAGTCTGGTGTAATATGTCTGTAAGAGTTAAAAAAACAAACCTGTGAAGCTTAACTTTTTTTTTTTTTCAATGCAGATTAGTAGATTTAAATTGTTGTTCAGAGTAAATAACTGAATTTTACAGTATTTCTTTGGTAGAGGTAATTGTACTAATTCAGTCAATTTCTGCCCCATCAATTTGTCTTTAGTTCTATGTCACCATTTGTAAAGTTTTGAAAAGATAATGTAGAATATTGTTAAAAACCTGCAGTTTGAGAGAAACGGTCACGCCATGGTTACAACTTGCACAGAAATCCCTCTTAAAGGTTTGCTCGCTTCATCTCACTCTGCAGTGAGATAATGTGAGGGAGACGATCACAAGAGCTGTACGTTGCACGTCAAAGGTGGGGAGGAGGATGCAAAACAGGCAGCTGCCTGCTTTCCCCATGATAAAAGCAGCTGAACTGTCACAGTGCACCACGGGTCACCATGCCACCCCTCGAGTAAGCTCTGCGGGCACACTGACTTCCAAGGGAAATAGTGGCCACAGTTCTTGGACCTCCTTCTAATGGCTGTCAGAACACATGAGGAAAGGGAGCATGGGGAGCTCATGGGCTACCCTGCAGGAGTGTGTTTCTGGGCTCAGTTCTGTGTGTTCTCACTGCCCACTCCAACACTTGCTGTTATGTGTTGTCCCAGTGGGACAGCAGCAGCCCTAGTCCCACCTGGACACATGGTGTGGCATTCAGAACTCCTCACTGAGTCAGCCCTAAGCTACATACCTCAAGCCCATGAAACCATGCTGGAACCAATGTCCAGATCCAAAGAAGTGGACAAATGGAGAACACGAACTACAGAGGAAAACCATTAGAGTGCTACATGGCTTTATTAATTAAAATAGATGCCTCTGCCACACAACTATGCTGGACCTGCATTTTTCAGGAACATGAAGGAAGGTGCACTAAGCACAGACAGCAGAACTGGTTCCTGAAAATCTAACCAGAATTCTTAGCAGCAAATTACTGAGCACAAGGGCTCAGAGAGGAGACCAGCAACAGCTCACGGGGGTGGGGAACATTTTGCTTTCCTCGTATTTCCAGTTGTGAATGTGACCTGGTCTAAAGGAAGGGTTTTGAACGTGGTCTTTGTTTACAAAGGAGGTTTGAAGTACAGAAAGACTGTGTAACATTAGTTTGCAGGGAGGATGGGTTGTGGAAAGATGATGATTCAATGTAGTTATGCCAGGAAAAATCTTCAAAGATTTATTCTTAGTGTGCCCGGAATATTTGATGTTAGGGGCAAATTGTTGCTTTTCAGGTTTTCCATAGCAGGTTTTTAATTTTCTGCAGTGTAGTGGTATTTGCCATTTCTCAAATGCACCAAACACCACCACGAGTTGCACAGCCTTGATAAGGTCATTACTGAGACTCTCATTGGTTATTTAATAGCAACTGTTTATTCAGTGTGTAAAGCAGCTGGAGCTCCAGGCTCCATAAACATTGGTGGATGCCTCTACCTTAATGAATGTAGAGAACCAAGTTCTCTCTATACATAGGGAAATCCAGCTCAGCTTCATATTCTGTTAAAATGATGGCAG
>VXBZ01010314.1:55442-65828 GCA_013399135.1 Heliornis fulica | reverse complement strand
TACTGGGACAGCAGAGGGAGAGGGAAGTAACAATATTACTGATAAAGGAATGTACAAAACGGGTGATGCACAATGCAGGTAGGTAGGGTGGTAGATCACTGGCCCAGGTTGCCCAGAGAGGCGATATCCTCATCCCTGGAGATATTCAAGGTCAGGTTGGACGGGGCTCTGAGCTGCCTGATCTAGTAGAGATGTCCATGCTCATTGCAGGGGGTTGGACTAGATGAGCTTTGAAGGTCACTTCCAACCCAACACATTCTGTCATTCTATGATTCTACAAATGCAATTTGCTCACTGCCCAGTCCTAATGCCAGCCTGTCCTCGAGCAGCAATCCCTCCTGCCTGGCAAGCCACACACACCCCCACACACACCCACCTTACATACTGACTGTGATGTCATGTGGTATGGAATATCCCTTTACCTAGTCTGGGTCAGCTGTCCCGTGGGTATCCTCCCCCAGCTTCTTGTGACAATTCATTCTGTCCCAGACAAGAACCAGGACAAGGTGAAACGCAGGGGAAGTGTCAGCTCTCATTGCTCAGGTCAATGGTCCATATTTCTTCTTTACTGACAGCCCAACTGTCAAACACTTGTGGGATAATAAAAATAATGGTCCAGGCATTTTGACCTCCTTCTGAGTACCTAAAGCTCTTTGAAAACCCATCCCCTAGTCCATCGTAGCAGGACTCCCTAGGGTAAAATTAAGTAGGCATCACACTCAGATAAACCATAAGCTATGCTCTTCCTGCTTGCTGCCAATTGACATCAGCGCTATCTGCTGAGCTGGCAAAGGAAAATCCTCTCTGTATATACCAGGTAATATGGTACACAAACTCTACAGGTTATGGGGAGATACCCTAAAGATGGAGGGACTGATTCACACTCTTCCATGGGTCCCAAAACATTCCTGTTTGAGCCAAGGAAGATGAAAACCTCCCAGTATTCCCAACGTGAGCATGAGGATGTTGCTATGCTTCTGGAAAAATGCACAAATATCCAAAAATCCTTCCTCAGCTCTTGCTGTCATGTCTTTGGAGCAAAGACTCCAGGAAATGAATCTCTGGGAAATACAGGTTAAAAATAGATTCCCAGACCCTGTATCTTGCTGCAGCCAAATTCCCTGAAGAATTCATTTGGCTATCAGCAAGATGGGGTGGGGAGGGGACGTGACATGTCCTGGGGAGAGGATGTCTTGTGGTATGTTTCAGCTGGAAGGGTGTCAGCGTGCAGTGGGTACATTGATCTTGCTGGGGCACCCAGTGGGTGCTGCCAGCCTGTGGGCAGATTCCCAAGCTGCAGGCCACAGGCTGCGAGAGTTTATAAAATCAGGGCAAACATCAGCTTTGTACAACTGGCTGGGTGAAAAATGAAAAATGTCAGCAGGGACACTCTTCTGGGGAGACAGTCTACTCTCACCTCTTCCTGAACTGGAGTGTATAGCTTATCAGTGCTCATTAAAATAAAACATGGAGGACAAAAGTCTTCTATGTGTGAAACCATGAAACAGATGGGTCTACAAGGTGTACCCAAGCTGGAAGAGTACCGCTAAGGGGGGAGATCCAGAGAAAAAAGGGAAGGTCCTTCCATGTGTGGTGTCCTGAGACACAAGTGTCCATACCCCAGCTGGGAGTTGGGGTTATGGGGAGAAACTGGTGTGGGAATCCAGGGCTCTGCAGCTGGGTCTCTCTTGCCTTATCTCAGGCTTGCACTGGACGCAGCTCTGCAGCGGCTGCAGCTCAGTTTGGGGGAGAAGCACTGTTTCGGCAAAGAGAGTTGTGCTATGGGGTGACACCTGGGGACAGGGAAAGCTGGAGATTTGGAGAGTTGGAGTTTTGGCCAGGGTATTTTGGAAAACATCTGCAGCAATTCAGCACAGCCCCTGTGAGCACCATGTGCAGGAGCATCCTCCCTCTGGCTGCTGTGTTACTTTGCCAGTGTTGGGTTGTTTGGGGTTTATTTGGCCTTGCTGCAGTAACATCAGGGTCTTTCCTGCCTTGTCCCGGTAGAAAATGATGTATTTAACACATGCAGGTCCCCATAAAACCCGGTGTTTTATATGCCACATGGGAAGTAGTGGATTACTCCCCTGCCTGGGGAGGGAAGGTGTTAAAGATCAGCACATTAGTACATCTTCAGGATCCTGGACCCAAGCTGAGGTCTTGCTTCACACCAAATGAAAGCAACATTCCTGGGACTGCCAGACAAGTAGAGGGTCTTGTCCAGTTGTTTGTAGAGAGTCCTTGTATTGCTGAGGTATTTATGGGGTTGTTTGCCCCAGAGGCTTCTCATTACCTGATTTACAGTCTGGGAAAATGCAGCCAAACAGAAACCTGAGGTGTCCTTCCCGTTTTTTTCCCAACCTTTTCACAGCATGGGTTGTGAAAAGGAGGAGGTGGGGGTCCTGTGGGACAAAAAGCATCCACCCATGGAGCAGGGCTTCTCCCGTTGAGAACTCCTGCACTGGGGCTCAGGATAGCGCTGGACAGACTCTGAAACACAGGAATTCATAAGAGTCCTCACAAATGCCGTGCTCATCCCCACCTCCCCACTACTGCCTGCACTGCTTCACTGCTGGTGGCAGGAGGGAGACATCCTGTGTGGGCACTGCTGCTTGCAAAGGAGAGACACCGCAGATGCTGACCGTGAGGCCACCAGTAGACCAGACTCCCTCAGAGCAAACCGCTTCTTCACCCAGAGCTGATTTCTGTGCTGGAAAGACTTAAACGATCCTGCTAGAGAGTGTTGCTGTGAGATGTACACCACCACTTGGTGCTCTGAGTGTTTGCACACTAGCAGTTAGTTCCCTGGGAAGTGCAGCTCCCAGGAATGGGGAATGAACTCTGGGTCCATCGCCGCTGGAGGCTGCGGATGCCAAAGGTTGTATGGGTTAAAAGCAAAGAAAAAAAAAAAGCCCAACCAGAACAGGAGCTTTTAGCAAAAGTCATGGGAAAACAACCCCAATAGGAGTTAACTGCAAAGATCTGAGCTCCTGGGAAGGAAGTGTCTCGCCCAGAGCTTGCTGGGGAAATAGCACTGTATGTTGACTGGTTGCATACCGAGTCCCACGCTTCTGTTTGCTGCAGGTAGAAACAGGGTACTGGGCTTGTGACCCAGAAGTCCTTGTCCATCGTGGAGTAAGCAGCAAGCAGCCTCTTGCCCATGGTGTGTTCATACATTCATGAAGTTGGAATGGCAACGTGAAGGCTAAGGGTGGTGCTTGAATTTGGAGGGGACCCCAAACCACCAAGCTGAGGCTGAGTTTGAGGATGGAGAGGAGCAAGCGCCAAAGACAAATCTTTTCCTATTTCACTCAGAGATGCTGGTAAAGTGTACAGAAAATTTACTTTCTCATCCCTTGCTGTAATACCCACACATAAAGGCTAAACCACTGCTGATTCTGCTTGTTAGAGGAACTTCAGACTCGGGGCATATATACCTTGGCGAGACAGATGAGGCTTCCCAGTCAAACACATTTACATTTCTTCCCAAATATCTTCCTTCCAGCTGAGGAAAGGAACAACAAACCTTTATCTTTGACAAGGCCTATCTTTTCTCATCTAAAGATAGTTTTGGCCAGGGTAGTGGGGGTTGTTTTGTCATACTGGCTTGGGAAGCATCTGTGCAGTGGGATGGAGGAGGTGGGCTCAGCCTGGCCACCCTACCACCCCTCTGCCTCTGGCAGCATTGTGGTCATCAGGCTGTGAAGCATGTAGAGCTTACCATGGCCAAACTGGCCAAACTGGGCACTGCTCCAGGAGAACTTTGTGGCTGTTGCCCAGGCACTGGGCTGACTGCTGAAGGCAGTGATGCCTGCGGAGTGGCGAGCAGGACCTGGTGTAAGTGTGTGTGCTCCTGGCTGGGGTACACCATGCTCCTGTCGTACAGAAGACAAAAACTGGTGGAAGTCCAAAGGTTTGGAAAACACAGTGATGCCAACTACAGAAGAGAAAAGACCTGGCAGTTACTGCACAAATAAATATGCTTCAGTGCTTACTGAAACGGAACTTACACTGAGAAACAAAAACCTCCAGACACTCCTCGATCCACGGAAACAAGGCCCACAGATCCAGAGTCCACTGGGTGTTCTGGTAGGTAAGAAAGCACAACAAGCCTTGCCTTTATGGATTGCTTTCACTAATTGCTCTTTTATTATTTTTCCTCTTTAGTTAATAATTAGAAGTCAGAGGAGAAGGGAAATGCCAGTTCTGAGTCTGTGGTGTGGTGACTGATGCTAGAAGAGGTTGCAGTAACATATTTAGATTTTAATAGAGCATTTGACACTCTCTCAAAGTCTTCTGCGCCTTACTGATTAACATAGGCTATATGTGAAAGATAATGATAGGAAAGACTGCATCAGGTGGGTGAATGTATCTAAGTTTCCACAAACATCACTGTCAGATCTGATTAATCAATTCCGATTAACTTCAGACTAACATCATCTTTATCTTTCCTGCCTATCTCAGACAAGACCTTTGAGCTCCAGGCCATCACATCATCTATTGCATAGGGAAGAGCATTTGATGAGCTCCATCCCACTCCCTGTGGGCAGCAATCACGCTCAGAAGAGAGCTTGTTGATTTCCTTTATTCAGTTTCATCTTCCTCCTCTAGATTTCAAAAATTGCTGCAAGTCTCCATGCACTGGAAATCTCCTTTTCTTTACTCCTGAAGTTGATTTTTGACATCAGACAGGTTTTTCAGGTGCTTTCAGCTAGGAAGACTTCCCAAATCACCTTCATCTCTCTGAGTGCTTTCAGCTGAAACTGAGGAAGACTTCTCTATCAAGGGATTTTGAAAGGCTCCAGATGTGCAAACACATGCACATCATCCTGATTCCTACTCCCCTCTCACACTCGGTCTCTCACACACACATCTGCTAGGAGTGCATCCTTGCATTCAGTAACAATATCTACACTAGAATAACCTTCCACTTCTTATCCTTGTCGGCAAGGTCGGCACTATCAGACAGCTCCAGCTCTCAGATATATTCACAAAGGTTCCCATCTGCTGGTTTTGGATGTCAAAATAATGTAAATTCCTTTCTTTTATCACAGTTTTAATGCCTCATCTCTGGAAAAAGGTATTAATAGTGAGCACTGGGAATGTCTTGGAAGGGTGGTTGTTTCCATACCATGTTGTCAGCCCAAAGCAGTAATTCAACTCTTGAACAGCTTAATACCCCTTCAGCATCCCCACCAGTGCACAGAGAGACAGAAACTCTACTGTCAGGGGAGGTAGTTATTAGCTCTTCCCAGGGAGTCCCATCAGTCTGCAGATGAGAAGGCTGCTTCACTTCTCCTTTGAACTTTGATTAAGAGCCATCAGAGATGCTGTTGCAATCAGTGGCTGTTGCTTGTACGTCAGATTTTTTAAGACAGGCCAGCCACAGAGACCCTCTCCCATGGCCTTCTGGTTTCCCCAGGCAATTCAATCATGCCCAACACTCCAGAAGACCATAACAACTTTGAACAGCTTTTGTTTTGATTGTATTAAATCAAATACATCATTTCAGTAGGCATCACAGGATTTGTATCATACCCAGCTCAGAAAACATGTGGCCAATTCCCGGTGAAATTGGTATTTGTCTTTATTAGGGCTGAACCCAGCCTTGACCTGAATGAGGAAGGGTCTAGTCCAGCTCCTGAGAGAGCAGCACAGGCATCAGTGCAGAATGGCTGATGGAGTGGCTGAGGAGGTCTCCAAGCCCCTGGTGCCCTCAGAAAATCCGCTTGTACTTCACCAACCTGTTCTCAGCGTTATCTCTAGGTTGAGCTGATAAGGTAGGGCTGACCTTACAATAGAAGCTGCTGAGCAGCCCGGGGTGGGGGTGGGGCGGGGCTAGGGAGCCTCCATTGAAATTCAAAAGCACCAGACAAGGGGCTGATCCTGACTGGGGTGGTGTGGTTGTCTGGGAAGATGTTTCCTTGGCAATTAAATATCCTAGGAAAAGGTTGGTGCTCTCCTGCAAGCTGGGACAGAGTATGGAAGGACTGGATGAGAAGTATGACAAGCTGGAAAGTATTTTTATTTTCTCTATGTCAGGTCAAGTCATCTTTAGTGGGAGCTGAAGGCAAGAAGGAGCTGGCCTGAAGTGGCAGCTCATTTCCCAAGGCAGGAGGGCAGATGGTGCATGTGGGGTGTTGCATTCGGGTCCCTGTTATCTTCTGCAGAAGATGTGCTCTCCCTGCCAGGCATGGGAGGTATCTGTGGTGTGTTCAGAACCTCCTTGCTGTGTTTGGGGTCTGTTTGTCCATTCGGGGTCTGTTGGCTCATCCTGGTCCTCACACGGCTCAAGAGTTGTTAGACTGCTGGGTTGAGCAGGAGGGCTCAAGGTGAGTGGGAGTCAGAAAAGGGGGGATTAAGCATCTGGGCGCTGGTGGGGGCAGGTAGCTTTAAAATAACTTGACAGTCTGTGGCCTGGCAAAGAGCTCTGAGTATCAAGACCAAAGAGCTGCCAGGATTTTGATGTGTTCAAGACTGGCAGGGGATTCAGTGGCTCTCATTCCTCTCACTGGACTCTCCCAAACCATTACTGGCACTGTCCCCTTTCTTGGAGAAGACTCTCCCCTTTCTTGGAGAAGACTCTCACCTTGCTGCTCTCACCATCAGACCTCTCCATCACATTGTTCCAGACCTCTCTGGGAGTGAGGCCAAGGCTGGGCTGTGTCTTCCAGCTTGAGAACTTGGAATGCCCACTGCAGCAGACCAGCTCCATGGAGGGACGGCCCCGTAGCCCCGCTAGCCCTCCTGGGGCAGACCCATGGCCCTGTGAGCCCACATTCCAGGCTTGGCTGGACAATGGGTGCAGGCTGCTGGGAAATGAGGAAAAACAATTCTCTCCTGTGGGATGGAGAATCTTTGTGTTGAGTTTATGCTGCATCTGCATTACAGATCACAAGATAGCTTAATGCTCATGAGCTGTCAGACCTGGCATTTTTCATCAACCTGAACTTGATTTTTTAGAAATGATTGTTAATTACACTCACCAACCAGAAAGACAGCTCTCTGTGTGTCTTGTGCGTTCACAAGGCAAGTACCATCCATCTTGTGTCAGCTCATTAGGAGTTGCCTTTGTTACAAACTAAGCTGAAGTCCTAGAGCTGGAAACCTTTGTAGTAAGAGGAGCCAGGCAAGGTTTTTGTAGCTAGATCTCAAACCACAGGCAGCCAGGTCATAGGAAGGAGGCCTTGTGATGAAGGTGCAATCCCTGATGAGCAGAAGATAAGGCTCAGCAGCTGTCCCAGAAGTGTAGTAGGTGTATCAAAGGGGATGATTCTCTTGTCATTGTCTCATCTGCAGCCCCAGGCAGGGACTGATGGTACCTGGGTTTGAAGCATGATAAACAGGATTGTGCCTGCACCAAGTTCTTTGAGCTCTACTGCCTGGGCAGGGTTTGGCCTCATGGGTGCAAAATGGCAGCATGGAAGTTAGTGCTGTTAGCCTTGATCACACACTCTCTGGTGATTTAAAGCACAGTTGATGTCTCGACCCTGAAAAAGCAGCACACTCTGAAAGACTGTTGTCCATGAGACTGCCCTGCCATCACAGAAAGATTGCTCTCCATAAGCTTGCTCCATAACTAGAAAGCGAGAGACTTTTGACATTAATTGTAGCTCATTTTTCTGGCAACCCACTGTTCCACAGCCAATTTCAAGCTGCTTAGAGAGAGCCCCTTTGCCCGACTGTGTGGAGGAGTGATCTAAAATGGCCTAGTGCAGTGTGGGGAAGGATGCTCATGGCACAGTGACAGGCCTTTGCAGCAGCCTTCGCTCCCTGCTAAGGCAGAGTGGCCAGTGGCAACAGTTGATGGGACAAGCTCATCACTGCTAGAAATCAGTCAAGCCCAGTGCCATTTTCTGGTTTGCTTCTACTTGTCCTGAGACCTCTGCATCTCTCGGCTTTCAGGACATCGTGGGTTTGTACCTCCAGGCTGAGCAGCTGTGCCCCACTACCATTCCCCTCATGGTCTCTTTCTTGCAGCAACCCTGTGGAAAAGCCTGGGGAAGCTGTTGCCAGTGTCAGAGCAGAGAGGAACAGCACCCAGAGTTTGCTCCCATCTAAGTGGGCAGCAGCATGCCCCAAGGAGTGCTGTGAAATGCATCCAGTAAAGTATCTCAGACCCCCTCCCCTTTCCACACCCTGACCGTTACCTGTGCAAGCTCCCTGTGGGTCAGGACTTGGCCCTGTGCTGTGTCTGCAGGCTTGGGGGCAGCCTGAGCCCTCGTGAGGAGCTGCTTCTGCCCCACAATCTCTCTCTTGGCTCTGATGCTTTGCATCAAGTGCACTCTCGATTGAGTAGGGAAAGCATTTTTCCTTCCTTATTCAGAGGATGCCTTGAGCGTTTTGGCTTGGGAACCCAGCTCATACCACAGTTCCTCTGCCAGACGTGGGCCTATCGTGAGGTTTTTTTCTGTTTAATCATACAAAGAAAAATGTATTTGCCTTTCTCAACAGACATTTTCACTGCAGTATCTCCTTCTTAGTCCTAGAGTATATTTTTCTCCCACTGAATTATATGGTTTACTTTGCGTGCTTGTGTTTTTCCAAATGTGAAGTGTGAGGATGATGCTGTTCAGGAGACAGACTGTTGAAGCCCTGTGATTCCCAGCCCAAAGGCTAGTGCTAACCACGGGTGTCACGGGCTGCTCCTAGGGCTGTACATAAGCATGTTTATCTCTGAGAGCTGCTGGGCAGCTTGGCTGGGAAATCACTGAATTCTTAACCTCTGAATGTTAACCAGGCAAAGCCTGATGTTAGGGGCATTGCTCATGACTGGCACTCGATGAACCTCTCGGGCTGGCAGCAGAGCTGCTTATACAAACCACCACTGAGCATCTTTAGCATTTTTTAACTCGAATTCAGTATTCTGAATTGAATTCAGGCCGTGCAGCCTGGCAGGTGGATGTGCACAACATATGAATGGGAAGAACACAGCCAATTCAAGTTTAACAGAGGTGTATGTAGTATGTTCTGGGCTTAACACACATTTGTTTTG
Organism: Heliornis fulica; assembly: GCA_013399135.1. Taxonomy (NCBI): domain Eukaryota; kingdom Metazoa; phylum Chordata; class Aves; order Gruiformes; family Heliornithidae; genus Heliornis; species Heliornis fulica. Next base: position 56,833 of record VXBZ01010314.1, on the reverse strand, counting down.
TCCTGGAAGAGACCTTCCAGATGCCCTTCCGTGGATTCCACCCCAATCTGCTGTATCCTGCAGCTGGCCACTGCACTGGGATAGACCTGTTTGCAGCAGAGGACATCGAGGACAATGACTGGACAGTGCCAATTTTTGGGATGACTAAAGAGGCTGCATAAGAGGGTCTGACTCTGCTTCCATTTGCATCACTGTACGTTGGTCTGGGGTAGCACAGCTACAACTGAGAGCAAGAGGCAGCCTGCAGTGTAATGCCACATCGCTGGGCTGCAGGGCAGCAGCAAAAGGGCTCTGTCACTGGGATGGGTGGCAGAGCCACTTCACATGGTGCTGGCACACGAGATGCACAGCCCATCAGCACACAGATGTGCACAAAAGCTCTCACCTCAAACCCACCAGAGCTGCCATCTTCCTGCCCTGAGCCTCAGTGTCTCATAGTGGGCTGCAGGTGGGTTGAGTTTGTGGGTGGACATAGCTGAAGAGAGGTGCAGAGAGGCTGCAGGTGGGAGGCATTAGCAGCTCACTGCTGTGAAAGGCAGGGCACAGGGAGAGAAGAAATGGTCAGCAGGGACTGGGGAAAATATAAGGAGAGTAACTGCCCTCAAAGAGGGCTTGATAGACAAAGTGATGGCAAAACTCTGTGGGACTTTGATGCTCTGCTCTCTCTTAGGGTAGTGGGGTTCCTTAAGCTGCAGGACTGGCACGCTGCTTTGATACACATGAGGCTGCGCATCAGAGCTGTGGAGCAGCGTGTGTGCTGCCTGTGGCCCGCAGCATCCTGCCTCTGCCTGTTTACCAGCACTGGGCTTGGATGCTGTCAGAGGAACAGCGTTTCACTTTTTCCAGCCTCCCTGCTCCAGCCGCTGTCTCCTGACTTTGAGGTTGTAAGTGCAACCACTTAAGAACTATAGAAGAAAAACATGCAGCAGGAGGGGGGTTTACCAGGCAGCCCGTCACACGCATGGGCAGCCGGGCTCTTCCCAGCCTGCCTCTGGGTGCACCTGCCCGGCGGGCAGGGGGTGCGGGGTGTGAGTTCGTGATGCCGGTATGGGGTGCTGAGGCGAGGTGCTGGGGAGGGGTGCGGGGTGCCGGAGCTCCCAGCCCCGGGGCGGGGACACACTCCACGCAGGCCGGCCGGCTCTGCTGGCTTTGCCGCTCCGAGCGCGTTCGCAGCGCTTTAAAGAGCAAATTCAAACTGGTTTTGTGTAGCCGAGTCTGGAAACGGCCTCGGGAGTTTAAAGAACACGAATCAAAACGGAGCGGCTGAGCCCACGGTAAGCGCCGCTGCAGCCCCTCGCCGGGCTCCGGGGTGGGTTTCTTCGGGACCGCGCCGCGGCTCACCCGCCGCTCCTCGCACCCACAGCCGGGCGCCTCCGTCCCGTGTCGTCCTT
>VXBZ01010314.1:10049-55076 GCA_013399135.1 Heliornis fulica | reverse complement strand
TAATTATTATTATTATTACCAGGTGTTCACTTTTTAAGGGTGATTTCGTTGTCTCTGAGGCTGTGTTGGTGTCCCAGGAGGTTCAGCAGTAATCCCGGCTGGTGCATCGCTGCGTGCCCGGAGGTTTCCTCAGCCACAGGTTGGTTCCATCACTGGGTTGTTTTTTTTCTTTTGCTTTGAGGAGATTTCTGTAGAAAACATGAGCTCTGGCGAGGTGGTGATCCTAGCAGCTGGTGGCTTTCTTGCCAGCCTGTGGGCTGGTGTCCTGGCTCTTGCAGCCACAAGTTGTCACAGTGTGGATCAGCTCCGGACTTTGCTTTGTTGTCCACCATCCACCCACCCCAGAGATTATTTTCCTCTTCTGCTGCTAAGAGCTGGATTTCCTTGGGTTTGCCTGAGGAGAGGGGAGTAAGGGAATTTCTCATATGGGTGGTATTGAAACTCAGCCAGCCAAGCCAGCTGAAATGGCTCTCCTAAGATAGTGTCTAGGTGTGCTCCTTGTGAGGGTTATTCTTGACTATGAGTGAGAAGTTGAGTGTCTCTTTAAAGAAAAAAGACTGAGGAGGTGAGTCTTAGACGTTGGGCCCTTTAGGTGGGGAGTCAGCAGGATGCTCCGACCCTGGGCTGGCGGGTCTGAGAAATGTCCTGGTGAAGGACTGGTTTGTGCCTGTCTCACTCCGCTTTCCTGCCTGGTCACCTTCACAAGGGGGATGCAAAGCATGGTGCTTGGGAGCAGCTCGCTTCTCCTCGCTATCTTTACCCTACAGGTACTTTTTCTTGCTCTTAACCGACAATTACAGCAGTAAAATAGGGAGGAGGGAGCTATTTGTCGTCTTTCTTTGATTGCAAATATTTTACCTGTCAAGGAGTAACCCTAGAAATAATTAAAACCAGGGAAAGTTGATTTGTGTGTCTGGAACCTGGGCATCCCCTGATGGTATCATCCTCTGGGGTGGGGCTGGTTTGCTTTGCTTGCTTTAATTAGTTTTATTGCGGTACTGGGAACGCCCATGTGGTCCCTGGAAGTCGTCCTGTGTCTTGGGGAGTATGGAACTTGCTGAGTACCTGCGTTTCTTGCCTAAAAGGTATTGCTGTTAGGTGAGAAATTTCCAGGGGACCTGAAAGTTGGTATTTGCAGGATTTTTACCCCATCAAAGCTTGTCTTGGTTGATATATTTTTTTAATTTTACTTGTGTCATCTAAAGTTACAAAAACGTTAATATTTCTCCTAATAGCTGCATGAATTAACTCCTATCTTCTCACTTTTTGCTAAGCAAAGATCCACATCTATTTTGATACTAACAGTGGTTGTTCAAGTGTTTGAGACCCGTGGAGTCTGCGGAGCCTGTGTTTGCATGCTGGAGCTGTCTGTCTCGGGTAGTCTCCAGTAAAAGGAGAAGAGGGGCTGGAGGTGTAGAGAACACAAAGTCAGGTTGCTCCTCACTGCAGAGGAGCAAGGACAGTGATCAGATCTCAGTGTCTCTTTCTGGAGAACAGCCTCTCTTGGGATGAGGCACCTCTGGCCCTGTGCAGTGAGTCAGAACTTTCTCGGTGGTTCCTGCTGTGATCCGAGTGGGGAGCAAGTTGCACTTTTGATGTTCATCTGAGTGAGACTTCAGTGACAACATACTGTGTGCTCCTACGTGGTGATTAGATCAGTGGTCAGAAAAAGGCGAGATGTTATCCTCAGGGTGGCAGTCATTACGGCAATGGCTCTTTTAATTATCTGCCCTCTACCTCCAGTGAGTTATAACTTGAAAGCAAACACTTCTTGTTAGCTTTAATGATTTTATTTTAAGAGGGCAGATGACTGTCGTTTGCACAGTGCTCAGCCACAGTAATTGTCGTCTTCTGACCTCCGCTTTGCAGCGTCGTTTGCGTTGGGAATTGGAGCAGCTCAGGGCTGGGGCAGAGGTTGGCAGCCCACGCTGCTTCCCCCCCCCCCAGCAGTGGAAGGGACCGCGTGTCCGGCGCCAGCAGCATCGCGGCTGGGGAAACCCGTGCAGGGCTTGGAAGTACAACTGCAGGGGATGTCGCTTGTGGCGGGGAGCTGAGCCAAAGCGTAACCGAGCGCCTCGTCTGTGCTGGCTCCTGGCAGCCGGAGCTGGCGAGGGCACGGGGATGCCTTTTGGGGCACCGCTGGCGGTGTCTGGCTGCTCTCCGGCGGCCACAGCTGCAGCCTGTGGGGGCTTGTGTCTCACCAGAAGATGAAATGTGTGTTGGCTGCTTCACCAGCCTTGAGCTGAGCTTGATGTGGTGGCACAGCTTGGGGTGCAGTTTCTCCTCCGTACCACCTGCGTCCTCTCCAGGCTGTTCTTTCCCTGCCTTTCTTGCTTGGTTAAAGTGAGAGGAGACTTTAATGTTGGGATGTGCAATGCCTTCTTCGTGGTCAGCTGTGGCAGGTGAATGATGCTGTGTGTGAAGTGCTGCAGCCTGTCAGCTGGGGGCTGAAGGGCCTGGGGCAGGAAGGGACCAGTGCCAGCTCCTGGGCAGTCCCATGTCCCTGCATCCCTGTGCCTGTCTGCTCTCAGCAAACGCTGCTGGAGCTTCTTGCAGCTTAGGCAGTTGTCTGAACACCAGAGTTATCTGTTTTGCTCGGTTAGAATGTGAGCATGTGGGCCAAATCCTGCCCTCCCTCTGAGAGCCAGGGTACCGCTTGTTTTTTTTCAGGATGAAGAAAGGCAATGTAGCTGGAGGGTGAGCGCAGAGCTGAAGGACAGCAGTGACATTTCAGTGGCACTGAATTGTCCTGGGCAGAGTAACAGGTGGGCTGGGTGCCATTGCTCACCAGCTGCCTTAGTGCTCGGCGGGGTGGGACTCACCTCTGAACTGGAGCTGTCTGAGGGCCTTGCAGCTCCTTTCCTCCCTGGAGGAAGTCTTGTCTGTGCCTTGGTGCTCTGATGCTGTTCAAGTCATTCTTTGCTCAGGGAAGTGTTGTTGTTGGGGGCAGGGTGCAGGATGCGGCCAGCTGGGTGACCTTGCTCCAGGCTGGTGCCTGTAAGAAAGGCAGCAAGAGCACAGCCCTCTCCCTAGGGAGTGAGGGTCTGCTCTGCCACGGCCAGGAGGGACTGTACCAACAATGCTCTTGTTCTTGGGTCCTCTTTGAGCGATGGCTGATGTTCAGTGGTACTCTGTGTGTGTGTGTGTGTGTGTGTGTGTGTGTGTGTAGCTGGATCGGGTGGCAGTGGCGATGCTGAGAGCTGCTGGGTGATGCCTGCAGCCCCGCATGAGCACATCTGCCACAGCTTACTCCAGGAAGAGTGTTGCCCGGGCTTTCAAAAGCTTTAATAGGAAGTTACTTTCTGTGATGAATTGATGGCTTCATTTTTTTCGACCTTTGAAAGCTTTTCGTGAGTTACCTACATCTAGAAAATGTAATTTTCCATGCTGAGAAATGGTGAGCTCTAGCCCTTAAGCAAAATGACCGGCGTGATCTTCAGACGTCTGGCAGAGCTCATTTAATGTGGAACAAGGCTTGGGTCCTGGGCTGAGATCCTCGGCTTCAGAGGCTCTGTGTCCGCGTGACAGTGGGGTTGAAAGGGCGAACTGGGAGAATTCAGTAGGATGGTGACATCAATTTTCCTTTGATGTCTGCAGAGCTCATGGACAGACGCCGAGGCACAAGGGCTTCCAGACGTAAAGCAGCGTTTTGGTAGTCACTGAAAAGTAGCTTGAGGGGAAAAATGAGTTGCTAAAATGATGAAGGCTGAGGATCGCTTGGTCTTGAGCCCAGTGGTCCCTGAGACTCCTCTGACACCATGCCCAGTGGTGGTGGGGATGGGCATGGGGATGGTCCTGCTGTGCTGGCAGAGGCAGCGCCGCTCCGTGTGCGGTGATGTAGCTGTCGCTGAGCTGTCTCCTCCCTTCCTTCCCCTTTGGCTCTTTGGGGGGGTAGTGTCTGTGCTGCCCCTGTCCTGTGTGCTTTGTGGTTAGCGGGCTTAAGCCCTCTCCCAAATGAGAGGCAGCAGCCTGCCTGTGCTGAGGACTTGTCCCCACTCCCCCCACAGCTTCTGTGGGTTACAGCACCCCGATGATCACCCTGTATGTGCCTGTGAGTACCTGTGGTGCCTGCCCAGCTCTCGGGGTGGGTGTTGGAATGTGTGCAGTATAAAACCCAGTTCTCACTCTGTCTGTACTTACAGGACATCTCTGGGGACAGCAGCACCTCGGGGAACTCTGTGCCTGAGCGGTGCCGCAGACAGCTGCAGCAAAGGGTGCCTCTGCCCCTCCGAGCATCCAGAGCGACACTGGGAGGGCTGCCCACTGCAAGCAGTAAGGGTCAGGCAGGGCAGCTGCCCAGCTGTACAGAGTGCTTTGTGGGGTGCTGTGGGTACATGTGGATGGACAGGAGACCCCAGAAATCCCTCTGAGATGTCAGCTCTGCTTTTTCACTCTTAAGTTCCACTCTTTGCTGTACCTTGGGGTAGCATTAAAATGGGAAGAGTGTAGTTGCTCTCTGGCAGTACTCGAGCTCCTGAGGATTGGCCTCTTTTGTCTTCTGTTTTGCTTGAACAGCATCTATTTTTAACAGTGCAGAGAGAAAATCGGTTAAATGTCTTCCTTAAATGCATTTTTTTGGGCCAATAAGCAGCACTAATATATGGAGCTTCTAACATGTGTCCTAGACTCAGCTAAGGACTGGCAGGTGCATGTACCCCATCACCATAACCCAATAGACGGTGCTGGCATTTGGCCTGCCTGCCAGTTGTGACCCTGCAATGCCACGTGTGTTTGCAGGTGACCGTGGTGCAGTCAGGCCTGTAGGGACCAGGGAGTCATCTCCTACTCCTGGGCAGGCTTTTCCTCATCCCTGAGATGGGAGAAGTGTGTTTCCCAGGTCCCCAGGAGCAGAGCTGGAGGACCTTGTTAGTCAGTGCTGGGAGGCTTTGGCAGGTCAGAAGGAAAGGCGAGGTGGGGTTATGTGGCAGTGGTGTCTTGGGGTCTCTTCGTCCCTTCTGGTGCAAACGTGGAGGAAGACCTTGACTTGGCCTTTGAGGGGAGCTGTGTTGTGACAGTGCCGTGGGTGGTGGTACATGTCCCCATGAGCAGAGCGCTCGGTGTTACCGAGCAGGTTAAACCTGGCACAGGCTGCAGGTGATGCTGAGTGAGAAGTGTTTAAACCCTTCTGTGCTGAACCCTGCTTCCTGATCCCCCCACTGCTCCCTGCTGGGGTCCCAGCCCCTCTTGCTGTTGAGCAGCAGGACCCATGCCCCAGCCCTTAGGGTGTCATTCATGAGGGTCTTCCTCTGCTTCATCCTCAGGATGTGACAGGTGGTATCTTCTTCCCAGATGTGAGAAGAGATGCTCCTGCTGGGAGCATCTTCCCAAGGCTCTGGAGCTGATATGTGCTGAGTGAATGTGTGTGTACCCCTGTTTGGACTCCGATGCTGTAAGGGAGGTGAAATTACCATGTCAAGTACAATAATCTTCCCAAAGGGCAAAAGGGAAAACATAATCTGGGGAGGTGGCTCTTCAAGGAAGTGGTTGGGAAGGATCCTTGCCAGTGTGTGGGTCCCTTGTGTGTGTGTGGGCTGACTTGAGGGGAGCTGGTCGGTTTATTTATGCCTGTTAGGAGAGGAGAGGTGTGTGAGAGCTCCAGCTGGTCAGCACAGTGGGGTGTTCACTGGGGTTAATAACCACCATGTGAAATGTCACAGAACATCACACCTCTCCCCTCTGCAGGGATTCTGGATGTCCCAAGGTGTTCCTTTCAATTCAAATGGCGAGATGAGATGTGGCTTTGAGATTCAGGAGGAGGAAACATGCTGTGCAGGTCTGGCAGGGATCTGCCATGGCTGGGGTGTGCCAGCTTGTCCTGGTGCTCGCTTTGAAGAGACATGGGGGAAGGCTGCTCGACACGGCAGCACCTCAGCTGCTGTTTCTGCTGGGCATGGTGGTTTTTCTCCGTGCTTGTTTACAGCACTGGATGCAGATTGCTTCCCAGGGAGCAGTGCTCTGGGCATCTGGATGCTGGCTTGGGCTTGCTCCTAAGCAAGATGGGTTTATAGGAATGTACTGAGCTCCTCTATAAAACAGCTGGAGATCTAATGAAAGTTATCACTGTGTAAGAGAAAAATATTGCTAGTGAGTTATTCCCATCAGCAGCGAGGTCACATCGTTGCCTTGTAACAAAATTAGTTTGTTTTGCTCTAATCAGTTTTTGTAGCTGAAATGCTCAATAATTACTCATGTCCTTATGAAAGAGATGGGACAGCGTGAGTGTAGCTGCTGGCAGACTTCTCCAGCTCTGAAATGAATTGTGCAGATTCTTTTGGGAAGGCATCTTTCCAGATATAAGATGCCCTGGAGTGATTCTGGCAGAACCCAGCTTCAGCCAGGAAAGATCATGGTCCATAGGGGTGTTCTGAGAAGCATTAGTGGCAGGAACATCTCTGGACTGTGCTGTTGTCTTTGTTTTTACGACCCCATTTGGTGTGCAGCAGAGGAGGTGTCTCTCCATATTTGTCCTTTCTTTAGTCTATATAAGCTGTCAAGACCCCAGGGGCTGTCAAATACATCTGGCACTGACATGGGAGATGTCCTCCAAGGATTTGCACCTCTGGTATCAATTGTTTGTGGCTTGGTGCTTTTTTGCTGATGTCTGTGGTGTGTTGCTGGAAAGGCTGGAGTGGATGGGGAAGGCTGAGTGCTGCTCGAGAGGACGCAGTACCGAGAGCCACTGCTGTGGCGGTGACTTGGCTCAGGAGGAAGGGATGTGCTGTGCCTTCCAGGTGTGATGGTTGTGTATGTGTCCTCTGCTCTTCCAGCTGCTGCACAGTGAGGGAAGAGCTGTCATGGGCAGCAGCAGGCACCTTCCCCTGGGCCTTGCTTGGGGGACACAGGGTGGCTCTCAGACCATGGGACCTCCCACGCCCTCAGTCTCTCTCATTCCCATACCTCTAAACAGAGTCAGAGTGTAGCTTCTCAGCAGGAGTCAGGCTGAACTTGGAGAAGTCCCTGGGGGAACTTTATAGTGGCCTTCCAGTCCCTGAAAGGTGCTGATAAGAAAGCTGGGTGAGAACTGTTCCTGCGAGCATGGAGCAAATGATGGTGATGGTTTTAGGCTATAAAAGGGGATTTAGGTTGGATATTAGGAAAGATTCCTTCAATATGAGGGTGGTGAGACACTGGCATGGGTTGCCCAGAAAGGTGGTGGAGGCCCCATCCATGGAGACATTCAAGGTCAGGCTTGATGGGGCTCTGAGCAATCTGCTCTAGTGAAGATGTCCCTGCTCACTGCAGGTGTGGGACTGGACGGTCTTTGAAGGTCCCTTCCCACCCTACACATTGTATGAACTTAATTGTCCCACTGGTGCTGAGGGTGAGTGGCTCTTCTCCAGCAGCTGCCTGGTGGGGGATAGCAGGGCTGCAGCATCACCAAGTTGGTGTGAGGGTTAGCTGCTGCTGGCACTGTGGCCTCTGTTTCTTCATGCTGCCCTTGATGGGTCCACACAGGAACCCGTGTCCTTTTCTGCAAGAGGCTTTCTGCAAAAGGATGAGTTTGTGCTGGAGCTCCCAGCTCTCCCTCCCCTCATTCCGCTTGCTGACTTCAGCTGAAATACTGTCAATCCTTGTGATACTGTCCATTGCTGTCTTAGTGTTTCCTTCTGGCTTGGCTGGGGTGTATTTTTGTCTCCTGAAATTGAGGGAGCTGATGTTGGGTAGTGTCTGTCCCAAGCTGCCACCTCTGCACCTTCGGGTTTGCATGTGGTGCCCACAGAGAGTGACGTACCATTTGCCCAGAGTCCTCAGGGGTTTTTTGGGTCTGCAGCTGTGTCACTGCACCCCTGCCCCATGGGTGTTGGAGGTGATGATTTAACAGATTTGTAACTAAGTAAGGTCCAGTGGGAGGAGATACTTTGAGTACAAGCTTGTGTAGCTGGTGCTGTGGCTGTAGGTTACAAATCCAGGCTTGGAGATTAGACCACTGGTGTGGACCTTCTGCACTGCTGCTTGTCTGTGTTGTGAAAGCTGAGGCTGTGGTTGCTCAGCTGCCATCTGTGGTAGCCCTCCTGCTCCTTCTGCTCTGATTCTCCTCCCTCCTGTCCAGGACCTGAACAGACAAAAAGCAGCATACTGCTGGTGTAAGGTGATGTTTTTGTGGTCTAGGCCCTGTCTCAGAAGCACTGGCATGGGTGCAAGGAAGGGGCAGTGTTTCTCGTTTATGACCTTCGTGCGATTCCTGTTGGCCCATTTCTCAAGCCTGTTGTGGTATTTCTGAATGGCAGCACAGCCCTCTGGGACAGAATCAGTGACTTGATATCCCACCTTTGCTGCCACCCTTCATGTGCTTCCTTTTGATGCCTGAGTTCAGTCAGGAGCTCCTTGCTCATCTGTGTAGGCCCCCTGATACTATTGTGTGGTTTCTAGGAAGTGGAGATGGGTTTTTCTTGAGCATGGAGGACATAATCCATAACAATCAACTGGGTATCCTGGGTTGCTGATCTCCCTGGGACTGTGTCCCATGGAATTTTTCCAAGCAGGTCTCTGAACAAAGCGTATGGTCTCCTGGAGTCCAGAGCAGCAGTCTGCAGGCTAGTTGTCCTGTTCAACCCTCTTGAGATCCTGAACTAGGCAGGGTTAGGCTGTTATTGGACTCAATGATCTTAAAGGTATCTTCCAACCCCAGTGACCCTCTGATTCTATGGCCGCTTCAGCCAAGGCTGCTTGTGACCTTCACTTCCCTGACCAGTTCTTCCTTTTTTGTTAGTACTGGAGCCAGCAGAGTGTCTTCTCTCATTGCTGTGCCAGGAAGCTGTCATCTGTGCTCTCCAGAAACCACCTGGCTTGCTTGAGTTCTGCTGTGATGTTCCTCCACCAGATACTGGAGTTGCTCATGTCCCCTGTGAGGGGACAGGATCTGCAAGCATGAAGCTTCTTCCAGTTTTCTGAAGGTCTCAAGTGCTTTGTCCTGATGAGGTGACCTGCTGCAGGCACCAACCACAACATCGCCTCTCTCCATCTATCATGATTAGATACCTCAGCCCTGAGCCTTAAAGTCTCCACAGGCTCAGCCCCATGTACTCCAAGCAACCTCCTTCTCATCCCACAGAGCCCATGTCCACCCATTGCAGCATCTGGTCATCTCAGCTGTCCTGTCATGTTCAGTGATCCAGGCTCAGGACCTGCCTCTGTGCAGTGGAGGGAAGCCACGTCCCTCCACAGCATCCTGGACCGCGGGGGCTCAAGCTGTGCTCTGGCTGCACCGTGGGCCTCTCCGTTAATCGGGTTTGAATTTCCCACATTTTAATTCCATCAAATGCCCTTAACTCCCGTATCAGGGAACAAGGAGAGCTCTGTACAGAAAGCGCTCTCGGAGACGGGTATTTTGGCAATTCTAAAAATACACCTTGCTCGCCGAGGCTTGTGTGGGTAACCATAGCAACGTGGCTCCGGGAGCAGGGTTAAAAACAATTGCACCAATTAAGGGGAAAATAGAGCGGTGAGAGCTTATAAAAACCTAAAAATGAGAAAATCCCACCCAAGCCAAACAAATGCTGTGTGTGAAGCCACGGTCTGCGGGCCGCCTCGGATCGGGTCTGAGTCCCCTCCTGCTCTAAGGAGCATCCCGAGTGCTGCTGTGTCTGCAGAGCGTCGGCTCAGCCCTGCCCCTCGGCCTGTGTGGTGTCGAGCAGCTCCCAGACCGGCAGCAGCGAAGCGATATTAATTAAACAAGGGGCAGATATGGGAATGCATCCTCTTGAGAGTGAGATGTGCCAGCTCAGAGTGCCTGGATGGTCCCTGCAGAGTGTTTTGAGGACAGAAGTGGGTCTGAAGAGCAGGTTTGCCCTGTGGCGCTGGCCCACGCAAGGGGCAGGTGAATGTTAAAATTCCAGTGCTGAGCCAAAGCCCCTCTGAATCAATGGTGGTGCTTTAGCTCTGTGCTGGGAACACAGGCCTGGCAGGAGCTATTGTGTGAGCCTGAAAGCGAAGGGATAGTTTTGTTCAAAATATATCTGCTTGATTTGTGCTCACTGAGCCCTGGTCCAGGGACAGGGGAAGCCTCGGGAATGACCAGCCATCCTGCTGGTCAGGGATGGTGCTGGGGAGTGTGTGTCTGGCTAGAAGCTTCTCCAGGATGAGGCTGGGCAGTCTGGTTCTTCAAAAAGCTTGAAATTAAATTATTTCAAGTGCCTTTTTTTTCTGTGCCTCACAGAAAAATATAGTGGAAAGATTCAGACTTCCTTACCTGCAAAAGTCCTGAGATATTCTGGAGTCTCAGGTGTGTTCCCTCCCCAGCTGGCCATGCTTTGCCACCCCAGCATGCTGATGCTGTCCCATGTCAGTTGGGTGCCATGGATAAGGGGGCTTGGATGCAACTGCGCCTCTGGCTGATGGTCTGGGAAGTTTCTGGAGGGAGTGGTGCTGATGCTGATGCTGTCCATCCATGGGCTTGAGCCTGGGCTGGTGATGACTGTCAGACACTGCCTGTCTTTCTGTAGGGTGGCTCAGCTCTGGTCTTTCTCAGTCCCAACAGCCCTGAAGAGCTGCTAAAAGCTTCTTGCTGTGCATGGAAGCATTGGAGAGAAGGGCCATACAGAGGATACCGAACACTATACTGGTTTTGCTTGTCTAGAAACATGTAGGCATCCCTGTATTGGTGGAAGAGAGGTTGAGGTTAAAATTGCTGGGCTTGGAGCAGTGGATGCAAACCAGAGGTCTGCGGAGAGGAAGGAAGCGGGGGCCGTGCAGCTGTGCTCAGAGGATGCTGTGCTGGCTGGAAAGCAGCCCCAGGGTCTCCTGAGACAATTTAGGTGAAGGAAGCCACGGTGAAGTCATCAGTTTACTTGGCTTGGTGGTGGCAGGAGGTGTCATTAGTGGTGCTGGTGGGGATGGGCCAAGAAGCTCACATTAAAGGTTGTGGGAAGGCAAATGGGCACTTGTGCCTGGTGTGCACAGGGCACCATCCCCAGGCAGCAGGGTATAATGTGGGATTCTCTGTGTCTCCCAGAATGGGTCCTTCCCCTACACGGGGAGGGGGTGTGTGAGCAAAACCTTGGCTGTGCCATATGTTTGCAGCCTGTGCTGGTGGCTTGGCCATGATTTTGGGCAGATGCAGCGGAGCTGGCACTAATCCCCAGGGAAGGCAGGTGTAGGTCTCCCTGTGCCTCCCAGCAATGCTTGCTTTGCCAGACTGGGAGCTTCTGGGAGGTGGAATTAGTTCAGGACACTGGAAATGCAGTCCCCCTGTGACCTCGCAGCATAACCTTCTGCTTGCAGAGGGGCCTGGGATTGGGATTGAAGCAGGTGGGATTGGGATTGAAGCAGGTGGGATTGGGATTGAAGCAGGTGGGATTGGGATTGAAGTATTTAAACTGGTTTAAACAGCCTGAAAGAGTTTTAGGGTTGGATTTCTTTAGCTGGCTTTGAATTAAGGTTTTGCATCAATTTGGGTTAATGGAGCTGGAGGCCACCCTGTGGTGGTGTGGTTTGTTTGGGGCTTGTTTGTTTGTTTGGGTGGTTCCTTTGTTTGGGGGTTTTTGTGTAGGTTAAAAAAAGTGTGCTTGAAACTCTTGGCAGCTGGGCTGGACTGGGGAAGAGTCTGGCAGAGTGTGGAAGAAGGCTGGAGCTTGCCCTGCAGCAGGTGGAGGTGCCGGGAGCTTTCTGGGGGTCTGACTCCAAGCCCTTGGCCCCTGGCTGAGGTGGGCTTGATGGGTGAGGGCTCGGTGATGAGCGCGGCGGGGATTTACCAGGGGCCAGGTGACTGTGACATCGAGCTCCTGAAAGGGTGGATGGCTCATCTGGAAGGACACATGTGCAAGTACCGAGGAGTCACGCTGCAGCCAGTCCTGGCCACCCTTGCTGCTGTGGGAGCTCCAGCGGATGCAGGTTTGGCTTGAAGCCTCAGGTGGGAGGAGGAGGGCAGTGAGATCTCCCCACACTCCACAGGCTGCTTGGGAAGGGCTATCCCCAGCCTGGTCCCTTCCATGTCCCCTCCTCTGTAGCTGTCACATCTCGCACATATGGCGTGACCCCGGCACGGTTCAGCAGTTTTTCCTGCTGTACCTTGCAGGTAAACCAGGGCACAACGTGTGTGTGGTCTGTCAGCTCTCCGTGACCTGGGTTTATTTGGTGCCCGTGGGTGTCTCTCAGGAGCACCCTCTCTCCTCTCTACTGCCACTTCTTCCTCTGCAGCCGCGGTCCCTCGTGAAACGCCTCCGCTCTTCCGCTGAGACTGCGAGAGGCCGCAGGGCTTGGATGTGTGTGGGGAGAGGGGAAGAGGCAGCATAAAGCCCTGCTGCTCCCTCCCTGGGAGGTATAAAGCCGAGAGGGTGTCTTATACGACGTGTTTGCCCTATTCCTGCAAAATTAAAATTAGTGCTAATTAAGTGGAGGTTAACCTCCACTGTGCGTGTTGCAAATTAATGGAATGTGCGATTAACTTATCTCGCAGCACTGGAGGTTCTTGAAACTTACTTGGAAAGAAATGTAGCCCTGTATGTGGCTTGAATTTTTAATTTATGTTAATAGTTCAGGTTTGAATTAATTAATATTTTAAACGATGGACCTTTGATCTTTCCTTTTTTTAACCACTCATACTTCTGCAGCTTCAGTCTATCTATCCAGCTCTTCTCCCTTTGCAGTGAAAGGAATTGGACCAAATGCCATAATACACTAAGAAGGTGCTGAGTGCCCTGAACCACAGCCCTGGTGAGGTTGTCATGTCTCTGGAGCCTTCTGCTGTGCCCCTCAGTGGGGACAGCCGCAGCAGGATCCAGAGGCTTAGGGGCAGGCAGGGTGCTACACCGTATCGGTGTGAGTTCTGGGGGTAAAACCCATCTTGGAGGGTGGGGATCTCTGCTGGGTTTCTTTTTTTTTTCTTTTGGAAGTGGTGATTTGGGTTTGCAGTGGTGTGTTTTAGACATAGTTTTATCTTTTCTGGACAGTCATCTTTCTCCATGTGACTTTCTCTGCTACAGTACCCTGGTGAGCACAAGCTGGTCACGCTCCTGTTTGCTTTGCTGACCCAGAGGGACCTGAAACTCCTCAGGGAAAATCCAGTGTGACCGTTGCAGGGAAAGATGTGTTTCCACTCACAGCAACTCTCTGCCGCTCCCGTGCCGGAGTCACGGTGGGAGGGTCTGTTTTTGGGCTGATTTGGGGTGCAGCACGCTCACTCACCCTTCTCCTGGGGCTGGGGTTGGCTAAACCACCTGACCTGTTCCAGCAACATCTGAAAATTAAAATAGCAGACATCATCTCAGCAGCTTCCCTGTCCCTGCCAGAACAGTGACCTCGTGGGGTTGGCTTCGGCTGAATCTCCTGAGAACGGCTTTCTCCCCGCTGGCTTCCTTTCCTGGATGCTCCCAGGCCGTGGGGACCCACGGGTGTCTGTGGATCCCGATCCAAGCCTGCCCCTCCGGGTCTGTGTCACTGGCCCTGCTCTGGTGGGAAGCTTTGGTTGTGCCGTTCCCAGCTCCTTATCTCACGTCCCAGGGACTGGCTGTGACCTTGCTGTGGTCATTTCACCAGCATGTCTGGAGGTGCAGGAAGGTTTGGCTTTTCCACACCCAGTTTGAGCCTTGCTGTGCCCCCTGCTCTGGGCTGGTCCTTGAATCTGGGGCTTCTCCAGCTTAGGGAGGAAATGTCTCTGCCTGAAACCTGGTGTACAGGAGTCCCCCTGCTCACACTGTCGCTGCTGAAGGTGAATCCTGTGCTGGTTTGCTCGCTGCTGCAAGAGGCTTGAGGAGTTTGAGTTTTCCACACGTACCTGGCAGTGGGTTTGCCCAGGGTGGTGGGTGAGAAGAAGTTTATTGGGGGGGTGGGGAAGAGTAGGCCTTACCAGGTGAGCTTATTTTCCCAAACCAAATGAGTGGGATTTGGAATCAGAAGCAAAAGGGTGGCCAGCAGTTCCTGATGGTGGCTTTGCTCTTTTTGGGGTCAGTTACTGTCTCTAAATTGGCAGCTGTGGCTGCTGCCCATGTGGCAGAGGAGATCTTGCAAGGGGTGGCGAGAGGAGATGTTGAATGGGGCTGCCATGGCAGTTCTTCAGCAGTGTCCTGGGTGGGTTGGGCATGTTATCCATTGTGGTGCTGGGATGATGCTCTTGGGCAGTTTTGAGGGCTCCCATGTTTCCAGGAGAAGAGAGAGGCAAATTGTCATGGCAGTGCTGTAGGAGTGTCTCCCAGTGTGGGCTGTGCCATGGGCAGGTGGCACGTGGTTCTTTGCCATGGCTTGGCCCCTGCTGGCCTCACCCCCCCCATTTGGGGGCTGAGACACTTGGCTGTGGGAGGGTGAGGTGGCTGGGGCTGTGCTGAGCCTACTCACCAGCCAGCCAGAGGAGCTTTTCTTCAGCCTGGTAGGGTGGGGAAGGTACTTGACCTTCAGTGCAGATTTGTTTCTGCATTAAGACATTTTAACACCAGGTTGGAAACAAGGTGTAGGGGAGAGGGAGCTGGTGCTCTGCAATTGAGCTGCTGGGATCCATTGGAGCTCTGGGAGCTCCAGTGGATGCAGGTTTGGCTTGAACCCTGTCCATCTATCTTCAGGCATTGATCCAATATGGGGGTATGCTGGATAAAACACTACAACTCTCTGTAGTTCTCTGAAGTTCTCTCTGTGAAACTTTCCATTTTTGCCTTACATGTGCTTGGTTCTTGCTCTGCTTTTCAGATTTGGATCTTAAAAGTGCTTGGTGGAGAGACAAGGTTGGTCTTTTGTGGCTGGGCCATTAGAGGGCTTTGTCACCTGTGCCTCACACTTATGTTGTGGTCTGAACAATGCTGCTGTCTGGCTATGACACGAGTGGGTGCTGGCAGGTACCGTGTGATGGGCTCTAAGCCCCTTGTCCAGGGGATGGTACTGCAGCCACCTGTTGAGTCTAGTAAGATGCTGACAACCTGACCAAGTGCTCTGGCTGCAGGGATTTGTGTCCTCTGGACCACCCTTTGGGACAGGACACATGGTAGGAGTGTACACAGAAATGGTTTATAGACAGTCTCTTGATGTAAGTGGTGGCATGCCGAGGTGCGAAGATGTGACTTGCTCAAGGGTGGTGGTGGCATAAGGCAATGGTTTGTGGAGAGTGTTAGAGAGAGGCCATGCCTGATAACAGCCTGGAGGGGTAGGTGAGGTACTGGTGGATGCATGGGTGCTGCTTTCTCCCCTCACAAGTTGGGTGAGATGGGAAACTGAGAGGAGCTGGAGGGATGCTGAGGGATGGTGGCACAGGGTGCAGATGCATCCCACACCATTTATAAAGCCCAGACACTGAAAAGCAGGGAGGTGTATGGTGTGAGGAGCCCCTGTGTCATGAACATGAGTGTATCCCTCATACTTTGTGCAGGGAAGGTTACAGCTTTAAACTCTTCCTTTTATTGGGACATTGAAATCCTATGACATTTGGGACAATCAGGATGCTAAAACTCAACTAGAAATCCTTTTGCAGGACTTGCAGCAGGCCTGATCCTGGGAAAAGGGTTTAACAGCATGTAACTTCACTTGGAGTCATCAGATTACTGGGTGCCAATTCCAGTGACAGTTGGGAGTGGGGATGTCTTGCTATAGACTTGGTTAAGTCTTGTGAGTAGAGTGGGAGTATGTGCTGTGTGTGTACATTGACGAGCTCGGGATGTGCTAAACCAGTAGTCTGTGATCCGCTGAGGATGTTCCCACACCCCTTCCCCTGAGCTGCTTGTCTGACCCCTCTGCTGAGCCCTGAGCTGTTGCTTGTCCCCAGTTCACCATAAGCAAAGCGAGAGATTTGTTGTAGCCTCTGAGTCAAAGCCCAAGAGTAACAGGGCTTTCCAGTGAAGCAGGAAAAGTTCCCCAGAAGTGTCCTCTAGGTGGGCTTAGAAATCCAATTGCAAACAGAGATATCAGAAATGGGTAAGTAGTCATCTGTTTTGAAACAGTGATGCTTTCGGGTGAAAAAGCACAGTGGTCCTCTGAAGACCAGGTGACCACCTTCAGAGTGGTGGCTGTGGCCTTACCTCTGAGGCTTTGCTTACTTTATGGGTTTGTCACCTTCTCAGTGTGCCCTGGGCAGGGTTATGTCAGCATCTGCCAGTGGGTTTGGGAAGAAAGCAGGTCCTCTGTGTTCATCTTCAAAGATGCTGTCCTTCCTGTTTGGTTGGCTGGAGGTGTCCCTACGCGTGGGGCTCCTGTCAGAGCTCCTCTGTGCTGCTTCCATAGCCCCTGGTGTTGGTGAGGAGTGTGTGATTCCAGCTCTGAGGAAATCTCATGTGTCAGCATTTATGGCATTTCCTACAATGTATTTCAGGTGGCAGCTCACACTTGAGGTTCCTCAGTATGCTTTCAGGCATGTCCCTCAACAGGCATGTGTTAAGCAGGACCTTTGGTCCTTAAACATCCAGACTATATTTATATCCTCACCCTCCTGCTCCTGCCTCCCCCTCACTGGAGGGTGCCCATCACTGGGGTCGATGCCAGCTGCCGTTTCAGCAGTTGTCCTCCCCAGGTTTAAAAAGCAATATATGCTTTGAGTGGGACATGTGTGAAACTGTGAGGCTTCACTAGCTCTCAACAATCATCTTTGATAAAAGGTTGATTCTTTTTCTCTTCTTTTTTTTTTTCCTTTGGATTTCTTCCAAGCTGAGTGCTTTGGGAATCTGCAAATGTCAAGAAGCAAAGACGTAGCTTACTCTGGGATCACAGAGTGTTTAAGCAAAGCCTGGTGGAACCACTGCTGCCCTGATGCTGCAGCGCAGCCACGCTGGGCTGGTGTTAGGATGGGTAAGGGCTGCTTGCCCCAACTGTGTTTGTGCTGTTGGTCACAGCAGAAGTGTGAGCTGGGAGCTTTGTGCCGAAGGACGATGTGCTCTTTGCACAGAAGCCTTGAGAGCCTCCATGGCTGATCCGTCCGGACAGGTGGGAAGGATGTGTGTGTGCATTGCTCCTTCGAGCTCTGCCAGATGGCTCTAGCATGGAGCATGGGGCAGGTTGGTCTGGGTGGTGGGACATGCCTGGAGGGATGCTCAGAGCTGCTGGAGGTGCAGTGCTCATGAGGAGCAGCACCCCAGTCCTTGTGTTGGTGCAGCCTCACCTTGAGCACTGGGTGCAGTTTTGGGCACCACAGGATAAGAGGGGCATAAAACTATTGGAAAGTGTCCAGAGGAGAGCAATGAGGATAGTGAAGGGTCTGGGGGGGGAGGTCTTATGGAGAGAGGTTGAAATCCCTGGGGTTGTTCATCCAGGAGAAAAGGAGGCTGAGGGGAGACCTCAAGGTGGTCTGGGGCTTCCTGACGAGGGGCAGTGAAGGGGCAGGCGCCCATCTCCTCTCTGTGGGGACCAGGGACAGAACCCAAGGGAACGGCATGAAGCTGTGACAGGGGAGGTTTAGGCTGGGTGTCAGGAAGAGGTTCTGTCCTGAGTGGGGGTCAGGCACTGGGACAGGCTTCCCAGGGAAGTGGTCCCAGCACCCAGCTGGACTGAGGTCAAGAAGCATCTGGACGATGTGCTCAGTCCCCTGCTCTGACTTGGCTGGTCCTGTGTGGAGCCAGGAGCTGGACTCGATGGTCCTGATGGGTCCCTTCCAGCTCAGGAGATGCCAGGATTCTGTGATTCCCTGTGGGGGTCAGCTCTGCTGTTTGTTGTGGTTGGGGGAAGTGGGGTCATGTAGGTATTGGGAAGGGTGATAGAAGGCAAAGCATAGGCTGCACGGTCACCTTTGGGCCGATAAGGATGAGGGAGTCCCTGGTGGGGCCATGTCTAAGGATGAGTTTGGGGATTCCATCAGCAGTGTGAGAACAGGCTCCTGTGTCTTCCCTAAACAGCTCCTTTGGAGAAGGTTGGGGTAGAACACCAGTCAAGCCAGGTGTGGTTTGTGTGTGGGCTGGAGCTTGCTGGGGGACACCCCAAAAGACAGGCCAGATGTGCCCAGAGCAGGGACTCGCAGTCTTCCTCGATCTCAGCCCACCCATAAGATGTGTCTGGGCACTGCCAGGCTAAGCTTTGCTTGCAGTAGGTCTTGCCTAGTCCAAGGACTTAGTTGCAGGCTGTAGGTGGGATGTCTCTGATACTAAATGAATGTACTGGGCTGCAGCAGCTGTCACTCCAGGTGTGCAGAAGTGCTTTGAGCGCCCCAACCCTTCAGAACATGTGACTTCCCTTCCCAAAGCCAAGGGGGGGGCGGCTGTGTGGGGGGCTGCAGGTGGCCCTCACCATGTAGGTCCTTACCCCATGCCAGGAGCAGGGTTGGCAGAGCATCAAAGTGCAGCAGAGGGAGGAGGTCAGGGGAGCAGGAGATGTTTCTGGCCCAGGAGGAGGATGCTGTTTACACGGGTTTTGTTGCAAGCCAGTGATTTGTTGCCAGCTTTAATGCTAGAGCAAAGCATATTTACTCAGCTTGTTTGGACGGATAACAACTGCTGGATAAGAAACTGTCAGATGGGAATCAATTAGAGGCGTCAGCTCTTGAGTGAAAGATCATGTTTGACATCTGATGCCCTGTGAAACCGAGTAAGGACAATGCTGCTATTTATGTGGCTCTCTCTGGTTCCTTCCCTTCTTCCCCATCATCCTCTTTGCTCTAGCACTAGAGCTTTGGCCCCCTTCGTGTCACTCCCAAAGCAAGCGCTGACACTGACCCACACATGTGGCTCCTGTGAAGAGCTCTTTGTGCTGTGCGGGGCCGGGGGGTGACAGCGCTGCTGGCGGAGCATTGTGTCCCTCTTCCCTCCTCTCCCCAGGGACACCACAGGGATAGTGGATGACTTGCTGCCAGAGAGCCCAGTACAGGTACTGGCCAGTGTCCTGCTCGTGGTGTAGANCCCTTGACTTGATTCATCTAGGACTTGGTGGGAGCTGTTCTGTCCCCAGAGCAGAGCAGTCCTGTGGGATGATGGTCCCGGCAGCATGTCTGTGGTGTGAGGAGGTGGCAGAGGCTGTGGGAGAGCAGCGAGGGGCGATGGCCCTTACAGACAAAAAGCTCTGCTGTCCCAGAGATCCTGCCAGACTCCTGTGCTGCGGGAGAGTTGCTGTGAGTCTGTGTCACCATGACATCTCCTTGCCTACAGCTCGGCCAGCGCTGCCCCAGTTGCCAGTAAATGAGTCAGCAGGCACAGTAGGGAGGTCGCTGGTCCGTGTTTACCTCCAGGCAGAGACTCCTGCCTGCCTTTCTGACCCAACCTCCTTGAAAGCCTCTTTCCTAAGGTTGCTTGCACCCTTCCCAGGGACCTCTGGGCTTGGGTGCTGAGAGGCTGCTGCCACTACTGAGCCTGTGTTCGGGAGGTCCCGGGGCTGCAGCTTGGAAAAGCACTTGTAACCCCTGAGGAAACGCTGCCACCTCCAGAATGAGCACCCTGCAGGACCTTGGTGCTGTGTAGGAAAGGTTTGTGGTGAGCTTGTCTCCTCCCTCTCCACCCCCCCCTTGGTACCACACTGACCTCATTGAAAAGTGTTTCCCTGGGACACATCCAGCCCTGAATACAAATGCTTCTGTCAGGAGGAAAGGAAAAGCTTTTCAGTGAGGTAAAATAATTAATTTGCTCTTCTTGCCTTGGGACTTAATTTTGAGGTGGGCTTCAGGCTCACAGACCATGCACATATCTTGGCTGCTTTCTCGATGTTTTTTCTTCTCCCTTTTATAATGATGTAAAAAAGATTTTAAACTTCTTTTGACTGTTGGTTTTCTAGGTAGGCTTCAGTGTAGGTGTAGGAACTTCTAGCTCTGTAACACGTACAGACCTGTGGTGACATCCCTTGTACATGTCCTAGAAGTAGCTTTTAGATTAGAAGGGCTTTGGGTCTGGAGGCTGGACCCTACTCTTCTAGCAGGGACATTGTTGTTGGGCTTGGCCTAACTGTTGTGGGGGGGTCAGAGCCAGCGCTGCCCTTTTCATGCTTGGTTGCTGGGCTCTTCCTCCACCCCCTGAGCGAGGTCTCTGCTCCTGGAGCTGTCTGTTGGCATGTTGCTGGGCAGCACGTCCTCCCTTCTGAGCTGGGAGCAGCCCTCAAGCCTGGGAGTGCTCACGCAGCTTGGCTCTGCAGCATGTTGGTGTGGGCTTGGAAGTGTGGAGGGGCAGGTGAGTGTGCTTCAGAGATGGGGCTGTGCTCTTAGGGGTGAGCTCTGGGCAGCTGGAACTCCCAGGGCTCAGAACCAGCGAAGCTGCCCACTCATCAGTGGTCCAGCCCTGTGGTATGGCTGGAGCCGGTGAGCCTTAGTGGACAGGGCGCCCTGGAGCAGCAGTGTGACCCTGCGTGGGGGGCTGATCACACCACCCCTCTGCACCCTGCTTCCCCCAGCATGGGGGATGTGCCCTCAGTATGTGCAGAGAGGGGCTGGGCAGGGTCTGCTGGGCAGGGTCTGCTGGGCAGGCTGCTGGTGGTACATGTGCTCATAGCGCTTTTGCCTCCTTCCCAGAGTTTGCACGTGGCTCTGTACCCAAATGGAGATAGGTGGCCAGGTAATAATTAACTGGGACAGGTATCCCAGCAATTACCCCTCCCAGGTGCTGTTACATGTAGCTAATGTGTGGGGCAGGAGGGGTGAGGGCTGGGCTTTGCACCCTTCCCTTTGCCTGGCAGCGCAGGGTGTCTGCTCTGGGTATGGTGGGGTGCGAGGCAGCTGCTCTGCTCCCTTCCTGCACCCTTGGGGGGTCTGATGAGTGTCCTGTGAGTGCTGGCTGCCGTCCTGGGGAGCAGAGGGGTGAGGGGTGGCAAAGGGGGGGGCAGAGCCTCGTTGCATGGCCTGTTGTGAAACTGTTCAGTTCCAGGTGTACATGTGTGCCCAAAGCGGAGCAGTGCCTGGGGTTTGGAGGGTGGCCCTTTCTAGGGAGAAGGCACAGGCTGTGCCAGCACCCTGCCCTAACCCTGGGCATTCCCCCTGCCTGCCCCCAGCTTCTGGTAGCTGCCAGAGGCTCTGGCAGTGCTGAGAGCTTTGGTTGGCTTATGCTGTTGATTTTATCTGTGATGCCATCACCAGGAACACACTGGAATATATTAAGATGATGACTGGAGGAAAGCCAGACCCTTCCCATGGCTCGGGCTGGAGTCACTGCCCCTGGAGTGCTAGAGGTGCCAAGTATCCCTCTGTGCCTCCAGGCAGCAAATGGGACTGAGATGGGCACTGCCAAGCACCCCCAGGGTTCCCAGGGCATGTGCCCAGAGTAAATCAATCCATACACCTGCAGAACCGTGCAACTGAGCAATGCATTGCAGCTTATCTTGGTACCAGTGCAGGATAAGAGTGTTGTAAAACTTTACAGCCGTACTAAACGGCTCGTCCTGTAAGGACAGTGGTGTTCTTTCCCACCACTGCTGGGCAGTTTGGAACTGGGATGTTAAAAATCCTGAGCTTCTTCTAGCAAAGGTTACAGTCTGCTTTAAAGCTCCTGCTTAACAACATCTCTGCTCCTGCCAGCTCTTATCCTGGCCTCGGCTGCCAGCGTGTCCTGTCCAGGCTGGCAGTGTTCCCAGCAGCACAGGCACAGCCAGGTCATGTCCCCGTGTTGGTCCCCCTGTGCCACAGCTGCTGTTTGGTCTGGCCCCAGCTCCGTGCCCAGCATCGCTCCACAGGCTCTGGGATTTCCGTAGCAGGGGTCTGTGCTGGGCTAGGGACTGGCAAAGGTGAAAGCTGGGTGTCTGGGTGCCTCTGGGCACCTTGGGGCTCGCCTGGATTTCACCTCTGCTCAGCCTTGGATGAGTCCTGGAGCTCTCCCTGCGCAGGGAGGATGTGGATGCTCGTTAGCCAAAGGACCTGCTGTCCTCTTCCCACAGGTTTTAGAGCTGTGGCTTGGCTTCTGGGCTCGTAGCTGAATTAATGAGCAGCAAAGCAGTTTTCTCTCTCTTTTGGTATGTGTAGAGTCTGTTTGTGGATTTGATTGTGGGTTTTTTGTGTGTGGTGTGAAATGATGACGGATCACCAGAGCTGATGTGCAGCCTCCAGGAGCAGCTGAAAGGGAGTGGTTGGATGGCTGTGAAAAAAGAGCTGACCTGTGTTAGAGCCAGCTGTTGGGGTAGAAAAAGACTGAAAGGGGCTGGGGGGTGGTTTTCACACCACCAAGTTGTCCCTACGTGACACAGCAGGTTATCCAAAGCTCGTCCCTTCCCTTGGAGCCCCCACTGTCACCGCCTGACACGCGCATGCAGACGTGCACATGTGTGATGGTGTGTAGTGACCGGTTATTTCATCCTCCTGTCCCCGGCAACTGGTGTGTCTGTGGCTGTAGGGTCCTGCTGGGGGCTCAGGGGGATGAGCTGTGATTGGAGAGGGGAGACTCCCAGTCCGTCGGGTCACTGTCACTGAAGGAGGTTGTAACTCCATCCATGGCTTGGGAGGACACAGTGTTTGTATTGGCTGGCTTTGCTGTGTGCTTGTGGCACAGGGCTGTGCTGATTTACTTGTCCACTCCTGGTTACTCTGCTCCTCTCCGGGGAGGATGCTTGCCCCAATGACCCCCTTTTCCTTTGCTTCCCCCACTCCTTTTTCCTCCCCTCGGAGCAGCTGGAGCACATAGCTGTGATCTCCCTTGCATCTCCTCCTTTCCTTCAGAGCATCCCCTGCCTTTGGGGTGGATGAGCCTTGCTGCTCCTTGCACGTGCCCTTCCCTGGGTGAGGTGGCCTTAGAGCCAGTGATGTGTCCCATGGGGCTGTCCTGGGGAACACCTGGGTTAGGTGTGCTCAGGTAGGGAAAATAACAGTCTTTTCTTTTTTAATAGGTTGTTTCTTTAATCAGCCAGCTCCAAAATGGAGCTAATAAGGGTGTAAAGGGAGAGCTTTGCCCTGGGTGGTGAGGCTGGTCCCTGCAGGGTTTGCTTAGATAAGCAACTTTATAAAATCCATGACGACACCTGAAGCTTTGGGCTATTAATGCTGGATTTACTCCTGGTGCAGGGGAGGGAAAAAAAAAAAAAAAGAGAAAGAGATAATTGCATCTCATTGCCCTGCAGTTTTGTACAGCAGCTCCATGGTAAAGGAAGAGCCTGAACAAACAACTGGCAGAGCAGTAAGATGCTAAGATTACAGCAGCTGCCTGGTGAGGAAGTTTGTGCTTGCTTTTAATCAGGGATGTCGGTTTTGTGGGGCCGTTCGGGGTTCAGGCTTGGCCTCACCAGGCAGTTAATGCTGTGTGTTGCTGGGCTTGTCAGGAGGTGAGGTTTGGAACCAGCCAAGTGGGAGGTATATCTCAATCTCGCTCTTTCTGATGCATATTTCATGTGTTAAGGCCAGTGCTCTGGATTCCCTCGTGAGTTGGTGCTTTGTCGAAGGGACTGATGTGGCTCTGGCTGAGGTTTGCCGGGCTTTGGGCAGTGGCCCTCTATCTCCTCTGACCTGCAGCAGAGGGGAGAGGGTGTTAGCCTGGCAGAGGTGGGACCCCAGGGCAGGTAATCCTCACTAATGGCACTGTGGGGTGGAGGGGAGAGAGGACAGCTCTCCATGTACCTGGGACACCCACCACTGCTTTGGGACCGCTCTCGAGGGCAGCTCCCGGAGCTTTGTGAAGAGATCCCGCAGCTTGTTCCTACCAGAGAAATCTCTGACGCTGCAGAAATAAAAACAAAGGGCTCTTCTTCAGTGTTTACTCTTATTTTTAGAAAACAATAAGTGAGTGGATGGAGCCACAAGCGGAAACGGTGTCTCTGAAGTTCAGGCTCCCCCTCCGCCTTCGTCAGGAAGCGCATGCTGCACGTGCGCCCGGCTGGGATGTTTGTAGACAAAGAGTTTCTTGATGCTTTTTTTTTTCCTTTTTTTTTCTTTTTTTTCTTTCCTCCCCCCTACAGTTCCCTTGCCCATAGGCAAAGAGGATTTGCTTGCTGACATGCTGGAGTCTTGCACGGAGTCGGGCTCTGTGTGCTGGGGGAGCGCCGCTGCGCCAGGCTGCTGCTGTTAGCAGCCCTTTGCCTTTCTGTGGGGAGAGCTTCTAGATTCTTCTGTTTCCTTGCTTTGGGGATTTAAATCATCGCTGATGTGGTGCTGGTGCTGATGAGGGCAGGAGGCTGAGGTGGCTTGTGGGTCCCTCCATCGGTCCTTCATCCGACGCAGATGGAGCTTGCACTTCCTGGCTCTGCAGAATGAGTACGTAGCCCTGTTTCTTGTTCTCCTTTGCCTTGTGCCTCTTGGGGTGCTGGGGTGTCCCCAGTGAGCCACAGGGCTCTGCTGCAGCTTGTGACAACGGGTGTTCAACTGTGGCTTGGTTGTGTCTGCCATGGCCAGAAATCCCTGCACCACTGAGATGCTCCTTTCCCCAAAAGAGATGGCATGAGAGACCAAGCTGAAAACCAAGGTGTGTTCTGGCTGTGCTGGTGACCGGGGGGGTGGTCGGCCACGGGTCCGTGGTTGTTGGGCAGGTCACCATGTGCTGCATGGGTGAGCCGTGCTCTGCCCCAGACATGTGGCTTCCCAGCTGTTCAGGGCTGTGTGAGTTTCAGGGTCTGCTTTCTGTCAGGGCTGTGGCTTTCTCCATGCCTGTGGTGTCTCTTCTGTTTCCCTGGCAAAGGAACCCAATTTGCAGTAAACCCCAGGCTGTGGGCACGCCTGCGGTGCCCGATGCTCTGGTGATGGGCAGATGCCCCTTGCAATGGCCGTGACCAAGCACAAGTGCCGTGTCCTGCCGTGATGCAGGGGACAGGGCTGTTGCCATGGCTGTGGTTAGGAAGCAGACAGAGAGGATTTGTGTTTGTGCACAGAACAGTGAGCAAAGGCTCTTTCATACAGCCTGTGGCTGTCGTAGTGTGACACGGTCCCTGCCCTGCCGTGGTCCGGTCCCTGCAGAGCTGCAGCTGAGCTCTGGGGCTGGTGGTCCAGAGCCTTTGCACGGGGGGAGGTTGGCATGACTGTTGGGGAGGGAATGGAAGAGCTGGTGCTGTTTTGGGGAGGTGGTGATGCAGCCCAGCATGCCAGCATCTGCCTGGGGGGTGACTAACCCCACAGCTCCCTATTCTCCCAGACTGCTGGGTGCCTGGGATGGTCAGCTCCATCCCTGTCCTACCCAGGGAGCAGTTCTATCTTGTTTTTAACCAGTTTCCTCCCATCCTGTGGAGTTGTCAGGATAAGCAAGCAGTTTGTTGCTGAGTGCTTGCCAATCCTAATAGAATGTTTTGCATGGACTTTGGGGCAAGCCCAGTGCCTGCAAGGTGACATATTCAAGGGCAGGCTGGAGGAGAGCAGAGCTGCATCCTGCACTGCAGGGCTGGAGGGTGGCAGACAGCCTTTGCTGGCTGCTTGGCTCCCACCTCGGAGCCACCCGAAATGACTTTGTCTCTGACAGATGTGGGGTTAATTTCTCTTTGTGGACTCTGGCTCAGGATTCCCTGTGCTGGCACAGCAGGTTGTGCCATGGGGAAGTTTAGGGTGGATATTAGGAAAAAGTCCTTTACTGAAAGGGTTGTCAGGTGTTGGAATGGGCTGCCCAGGGTGGGGGGTGAGTCACCGTCCCTGGAGGAGTTTAAAAGAAGAGGAGATGTTGAGCTTGGTGACATGGACTAGTGTTGGACCTAGTGGGGCTGGAGAGGTGGTTGGACTGGATGGTCTTCAAGGTCTCTTCCAACCTAAACCATTCTATGATTCTGTGTCCTGTGCTGCCCTCTTCACTCCTGGGGAGCATAACCCAAGGCTGACCAGCGCCTTTCCCAAACCCAAGTACCCTTTGGCCTCACCCTGGGGAGGAAAGCTCAGCTTAAGGGGAAGAAGCACTTCCAAATGGTGCGTGTGCATCGCTGCCTGGCTGATGTCTTTCTGCTGGGTGATGTGGCAGTCCCTTTGAGGGCTGAGGGGCATGGGGTGTTGGTGCTGACCCTGCCCAGGGACGGGGGTTCCCATCGTCCCTGGTGTGAAGCTTTCCCTCCTCACTTGGCATCTGTGTGCTTGCACCCACAAAGGGGTGGCTGAGTGGGGGGGAGAGTGGGGATGGAAAGCCTGAAGCTGCCTTTGGGATGGAGAGTCCTGCCCTGTGCCAGCTCCTGCCAGCTGCTCCGGGGCTGCTGGCTGCAGAGGCTGGCAGGGCTGTTTCTTCCTCCTCCGGTTTACTGGTCGATGTGCAAATGCTCTCCCAGTGCATGTGAAACTCTTGTTTCCATGTCATTAAGGTGCTGATTTGGTGGCACACGCTAAGGGCACAAAACGCTTCCAGTGACTGTGAATTAAAAGCAGGAGCAGGCAAACAAAACGACCCCAAGCTCCCAGAAATTCCTGAATGGTCTGTGTTTGTTCTTGGCAAAAGGGGATTTTCATTCCTTTTCTTTGAAGGAGCCTCCTGAAGCTGTTTATTTCCGTGCTCCTCTTGGCTGTGACCGTTTTATGCAAAGAAGTCAAAATCGTTAATGTATAAATCAGCGGTTGCCAGGCCAGTAATCCTCACTCTGCAAATATTGCACAAGATTTGGCTGAAAGCATAAAGACTTGGAGCTGTGTGAGCTCAACTCTTTTGAGAGAAGTGTGAATGTTTCTGTCAGGGGTCCTGTGTGGGCTGCAGGGTGGATTTGTGTCTCTGGCCATCGGTGCTAATCTCCCGGCATATAAAATAACTCCCCTTCTTCTGGGAAGCAGCTGCTGTGAGACCATGGAACCAAACTTGCACCCAGCATCCTTTTGGTCCTGTGCACATCTGGAGTTACCTTGCCTGGTCAGATGATTCCCCAGCTCCTGTGGCAGCGTCAGGAACATGGAAAGAGTAACCCAAGTTCTGTTGTGTGAGAGTTCTGCTGCTGTCTGGCTCCTTCCCGCAGTGGCAGTGCAAAAAGGAACCTTTTCCAAGGTCTGGTTGTGCTTGAGCACCCTATCTGGGGAGGGGAGAAGCCAGAGGCCCTCCTGAGTCAGAAGTGAGGGCTCCTAGATCTGTGGGTACACCTTCCTCCAGCTCCTGAGGAAGAAGAGGGTTTTCTCTCAGCCCCAGGAGCTGCTTTCTGGGCTGTGCCTGGACAAGTTCTTGGGAGTAAATCCATGGCTGGAGGTGCTGAAACACGCTCTTGGCAAAGTGAGGAGGAGCAGCCAGCCACGAGCTGCTTCTGGGTCAGGTTGTAGAGGGCAAAGGAGATTTTTCTTCCTGTTCAGTGAGAGTCGTGATCACATTGTCCTGGCAATGGAGATGTGTTGCTGCGGGAGGACCTGGTTTTGCAGGAGCTGGGGAGGAAGGGGAGGCATCTCCTTCCAGCCCCTGGGCAGTAGGTGCTCTGGTTCCCTTTCCAGAGCCACGCTCAGTGTGGGGTTTGGAGCGATCAGTGCCTGCAGGAGCCTGACCTGCAGATATGGTGCCAGGTCCTGGGAGCTCAGCAGTGAGCTGTGTTAGCGTGTGTGTGGTGGCTGGAAGGGGCTCGCTCACAGGACAGAGGTCCCAGCCACAAGCTGAAACTTTGGGAGCTGCAGTTAAACTTCAGAAATGCTCCTTCGCTGGGAGGGTGTCTGAGCACTGAACTAGGCTGCCCAGAGAGGCTGTGGAGTCTCCAGCCTTGGAGATACTCAAACCTGAAGCAGCATCCTGGGGAGCCAGTGGTTGGTGGTCCAGCAGGGGTTGGACTGGGTGATCTCCAGAGGTCTCTGCCACTCAGCCATACTGCGATAGTCATTCCACAAACACCAGGTGAAGTTGGTTCCTTTGGCTGCCACCACTGAAAGTCTCCTGGTGCATCTGCTCCTCTTTGCCTTTTGCTCCTGGTTCATTGCCTGTGGAGGGGAGGAGATGAAATGGGGCTGAAAGGGCTCTGCAGCCTGGGACCTCGTGTGCTTTAGCTGATGCGTGGGGCAGAGGCAGTTGGTGGTGTGGTAGAGACCTTCCATTCACGATGAGCTGGTGGCTGGACAAAGCAGTGTCTGGAGGAGCCTGGCATGGGCAGGGGCTAAGGTGGTGTGCCCAGTGCCCTTGGTGCTGTCCTGTGCCTACCAGCAAACCTCCTGCACTGGATGTAAGTGCAGCAGAGAGCTGGGAGAGGAGTGATGAGCTGTTCTCTGGCTCTGGCCAGGATGCCCTTAGTGACACCAGGAGTTATGTGTGGAGTCTCACACCATTTACCCACCTTTTTCCCTTTTAGGTTCTCTTTGATATTTGACTGACTTGGGCATGCAAAAGTTTTCTTCCAGACTTTCTTTTTTGTTAAAAAATTGCCACTTCCCCCCATCTTGAGCCCAAGGATGCCTCAGCTTTGCTTTAGCTTTCCAGGGAAACCAGCGAAGAGCATCCCTTGGCTGAGAAGGGTTAGTTTAGAAAGTGAGGGGAGGGGAAATAGTTCTGTAATTAAATGTCTAACCCAGTCCTGCACTCTGGATGTTAATCACAGCACCGTGGAGTCGTGAGGACGTCCGGGATGGGCATGTGCAACATTTTCTTCCTTTTGTAGGTCATTTTAAGGTAAATCAAAGAGCTGCTCTGCAGGCTTGGCTTTCCAATACCTAATTTGTCCAAGTGATCCTTAACACTGGGTAATGAGCTGGAAGATTTGTCCAGTGCTTAAGGGCAAACCCCATTAGCTGTGTCATAAATAAAATTTCCCTGGCATCTTGCTCCGTGTCAGCCAGAGCGATTAGAGCCGTAACTACTTGGCTGAAGCTGCTGTCTCCAGTTCACAAGCAGGCAAATATTTCTAGCTGAATCTGGGGCTTTTCAGGCTTCCACCTGACACAATGGCCCTGGGTTTTGCAGGGTTTTCTGAGGGTGAACCAGTTTTTGGCCGGATGCTTTCGCAGCCGCAGCTGGACCGGGAGCAGGGGAATCAGCTCCTGTAGCTGTGTGCAGCGGTTGCAATTCAGAGATGGGGTTGAGAGCAGGTTTGCTGATTCACAGGTGTGACCCAGGGTGCAGTTCAGATGTCTGTGCATCAGTGTCCAGCTCTCGTGGAGCAAACTAACAAGGTGCAAATAACCATCTTTGTGTGTTTGCCCCCCCCCGCCCCAACAAATTTGCCTGGAGTATCAGCGCTGAAAGCAGGCGGCGGTTACATGCTGAGAGCCAAATTCAGCAGACCCTTGTCTGAATTCCAGTGATGCTGGAGACTGGCAGCCACCCTCTGCCTGTCACGGGGTAAATCTGCAGCAGCCAGCTCAGCAGTATTGTGTGGTAGGGCTTGGAGGCTAAAAGCAAAGGCGCTCGGAGCCGACGCAGAGGAAAACGGAGCGATGTTGTGTGTGACACGGCAGAGAAAGCATCAAGAGGCCTCTCTTTGGAGTGTTTTTGCTGTCACTGTGTGCAGCTGGCATTGTCTGCTGATGGTCTTACCCCACTTACTCCTTTTCTACCCCACTTAGTCCTTGTTCTCTTGTCTCCACATTGCTCTCTGTAGCACCAAGCCTGCCCACGCCTGGCAGACCCTGTATGTGTGGTGATGGTGGGTTTTTGGACTGGGTTTTTTCCCTTCCCTCGCAGGGTGCCTGACCCACATCGCTTCCCTGTGATGTGTTCCCACTTCTGCCTTGACTGCTGAATGGGGCATCCCATCTCTCTTGCCATACCCAGTTGCAGGCTAATGAGAGTACCTCCTTGTAATAATAATAAATGAACTCATGCAGCACATAAATGCGCTGGGTGCTCTTGCCAAGCTGTGCATGTTTACTGAGGTTGGGAGGAAACACTGATACATTTTTGGCTGCCAGTGCCATATTGAGGGGAGGAAGGAGATATGGCAGTAGAACCCCGTAGGTCTTGTTCACACATCTGCTTTTTACTGCTGAATAAGAAATTAATGTAGTCCATTAGCTAATGTAATCCATTATCAATCAATCCGGTGGCTGGTAATCATCTAGAAGAGGTCAGTGCATCACATCTCAGTGTAGTCTCTGAAGTACCAAGCAACTGGAAGAAGTTTTGCATCCTCACCATGAGCGTGCTCCTACACCAGTGTGCTCAGGCTCACAGCTGCTGAGATCCCTCAAACAGCTCAGTGCTCAGGCCTGAGGGATGGAACTGAGCCATCCCGGGTGGGATTTGGCTGGACCACACCACCCAGCGGGTCTCTGCCCCATTTGGGTGGGAAGCATGTCTCTAGGCACGTGGTTGTTCTCCTCTGTGGGCCCTGGGCACCTCTTGCTTACGCACTGATGACGTGCTGGGCTCTGTCTGTCTCACTAACAGGCAGGGTCTCCATCTCTCTCTCCTTTCCAGCCGCCCAGGGCAGCAGCTAGCGATGGTGGAACACGGAGGTCTGTGTCACGGTGCCGGATCTCTCGGCTGCAGGGAGACGGGGAGGATCTGCCGCGGACCCTGAGGCGAGGGGCGGGATGGACCTTGTCAAAGGGTGAGTCGGGCTGTGCCATGCTCCCTGACTTCTCGCTGATGGTTGGTGGGGAGGAGGGGGAAGAGGTGTTCCTGGGGTAGGGGAGCTGCTGCCTGCCCTCCAACTTGAGGGTTTGGTAAACGTGATACCGTTGTCTCATTTTCCTGTTGCGAAGCTCTGCCTGGGGGGAGAGGCTGTGCCCTGCTGTCAGGGGTGGAGAGATAAGAGGGATGCACTTCACTCTTGAGAGAGGCAATAATATGTTTATTGATTTAAAACAAAGGATATAACAGTATTTGATAATCAATGCGACAGTGATTAGCGTTCAGTGGTAAGGTAATCTTGATGATTTAGTGCATAGAGAACAGGGTCAGACAAAGCTGGCAGGGAGACCCTCCCCATTGGTTTTCTGAACCACAAGGTTCAGAAAAGACCCACTTGCTTTCTAGACTCCTCCTCAGAGAGGAGCCCAGGTGCATCTGGATCCAGTCTTAGTCTCAGACTTGGTCAACAGTTTATGTCTAAAGGCTTATCCCTGCAATCAACCCTGTATGCTTCTTAGCTGAGATCACAAAGTTTTTGTGCACTTATTCACAGTTCACTTACTGAGGATCTGTTGCAGCAAGGATTCCCTTAACCTCGAGGAGTAACCTTGAGAGGTGTCCCTTGCAAGGGGAGATCCTGACATGCAGCCACCTGTCATTCCAGAGAGCTCAAAGGGTTCTTGGGCTTCTCACTAGTTAGGAGTAAGACAATTGACTCATAGTCATATCTACATATCACCTGCAGGTGCCAGAGGATGCTCTGTCCTGGTAAGCACATAGATAGCCCTTGATTACTGTGGTGTTATCTGTCTACCTGAAATCACCAGAACCATGAGGTGGATGGGACATCAGGACCATCACCAATGGTTATCGCTTAATCCAGATCATCAGGTGAAGGTGTGGGCACAGGGAAGCATACCCTCACACCCACGGGGCTGAGCAGCAGGTGCCATGGCTGAGGCCCCCAGTGTGTAGAGGTGGGAGCTGTGGGGAGTGCTGGCCTTTGTTTTCAAGTTGTAACCATGCACTGGGATCTAGTTGTGAGTAAGGAAGGAGTAAACAGTGGGGTCTGGACCAGTAGCAAAACCCCGTATGTACAAACCTGACCCTCTGACTGTGGCAGTGGGTAAATCTGTGGGTTTAATCTCGGTCTGTTATGCCAGATGTCAGCTTCCCAGAGCGAGCACTGTGCAAAGAAAAACCACTTTCCTATTCCCCTTACATCTGATGTTGTTTTTCCCATTAAGTTGCGGGAAGGTTTGCCTCTTCAGGGAGCTTCCCATGGGAAGCGAGGGCTGGGCTGTCCTGAAGCCCTTGGCAGACGCTGTGAAGTGCTTCCCACCTGAGGTTCTGCTCCAAGATCCCTTGAGTGTGATCACATGGGTGTGGAGGTGATCACAGAGCGGGTGCTGATCTGTGCCGTGGGCATGAGCGAGGGTGGGTGGGGGGCTGCTGGCTCGCTGCGGGCAGGAGGGCTGCAGAGGGAGGGAGTGGGAGGAAACATCTTGTCCTTGGGGGTTTGTTTTTCTGCATATGGAAATCATCGCTGGCGGGGAAGGGAAGTTCAAGGGCTGGGAAGGGATGGGGAGGGCCAGGTCTGAGGGCAGGAGAGCAGGCCCTGCTTGGCTTACCCCAGGGAGAAATGGCTTTGAGCCCCCACAGCTTTCTGCTGGGCTGAGGGCACGAGAAAAACACGGGTGATTATGGGATTTATGCTGGGATGGGCCAAACATCTTTTGGCTCGGTCATCTTGTTGCTCTGAGTGCGTTCATGGACTGGCCTGTGTGCTGAAGGTGCTGAGGGACCCCCAGCTCCTCATGTGTGGGGCAGGCAAGAGATGGGGAGCGTTGGAGGCTTCTGCTGCCGTCTGTACATGCATCAGTACCCTCCATGCCAAGTGCAGCCTCCCCTTGTCGAGCTATCTGGTCCTTTCCCCTCTACAGATACAAAGGCTGGTCTGTCTCGCCTGCCTTGGCAGGGCTGGCCGTCGGCTAGTGTTGTCTTTGTCCGCCACAGGCCCGTGGAGCCGCAGATGGGCTGGGGCGCGCGGCCTCTCAATGCCGGGGTTGTTTGTGCCTGCCCCTGGCTCGCTGGAGGGACAGGCAGGGTGTGCTTGCCACACCAGCCTGGCACCTTGCTGGTGCCCTGGGCTGCTCCAGGTCCCCAGCACCCCCATGAGCCAGGCACAGAGGTGCTGGGCTGAGTCCTGCTGCTGGCTGTCCCTGCCTGGATCTGCCTTCTCAGAGGCCTCATCTAAAGGGTATCTGGTCCTGGCTCGCTGGAGATGCACTCACCTCATCCTGTGCCACCTGTACTCCAGCCGTGTGGGTGGGAGAACGAGGTGCTGGATTTTCCCCCCAAGGTGCCCTTGTCATGGGACAGAGGCATGGAGCTCCTTGGTGGGGGTGGGTAATGTGTAGCCCCCCAGGTAGAGGGGACTGAGCCTCTGTGCTGCTCTCCAGCTCTCTGCCCTTGTCTGGGCACTGTTTGTGTTCAGAGGAGAACCTGGAGAAAACAATCTGAGCAGTGAAGGGCTGAGCTGGGGGTGTTGGGGCAGGAGCTTGGTGCCGTCTGTTCTCCAAATGCAGGTGCCTCGCGGCTGGACTTCAAGCAGGGTGGTGGGATCATAGGGAGAGCTGTTCATCAGGCTGCCCGAGGAGGACATGGTCTGTGTTGCTGGTGCATGAAGAGGGTGCACAAAGCAGAGGAGCAGGTGATGGGTGCAGCGTGGTTCCATTGCCAGGCCCCTGCTGCTCTCCCTCTTTGGGTCTGCTGGTGGACTGCTCTCCTTGGGGCTGGACCTGTGATGGTGTGATCAGGGCTCTTTTAACTTGTGTCAGCAAAGGAGAGAACAGGTTTCTGTGGGTTTCCTCTGCCCCAGACCCTTGGCAGGAGACCGATCCCTCTGTTTTGTCCCTGTGCATCCCACCTGCGTGGGGACAGCTGGTGGGGTGTGGTCTGGAAGCTGTTAGGAGAGTCCTCTACCCCTTCTTCATTCTCCCACACTGGAATTTCTGGCTTAACTTCCACTGAGAAGTGGGAAACTGCAAGCACTGATCATATCTGATTCCTCACCCAGCCCCCTTGTGACCTACACGTGGGTGGGAGGTGAGGAGGGCAGCATGGCAGGGTATAGCAGGACACTGGGGCTGCCATGGGTTCCTGTGGGTCTGGCCCCTGAGGGGTTTGGGGTGGGCACCTCTCAGGACAAGGGATGCAAGAGTGCAGTGTGTCCCTGGGCAGGGTGCTGTGCCCGCAGCCCTGCCTGCCCCTCACGCTGTTGGGCACAGTGATAGATGGTGCTGCATCATGGAGGCTGTTCTTGCCTTCAGGTGCTGTGAAGTGTGATGCTCCTGCAGCTTTTCCTGAGTGCTCCATCCCTGGGTTACAGCTTTGTAAGGGGGGGCCATGACCCTCTGCAGAAAGAGGCGGGTGACACATTGAAGGCATTGAAGCGGGAGGGATGTAACAAATACAACTGTGATAAGGTGCTTTCCCCTCTGCTTTGGAAAATGAGGCGTGTGAGGTGTTTGCACGAAAACCTGCTCTTTGGTGGTGTCAGAAGGCAACTGTGGTGTCAGCCCTGGTGTGGATGATGAGGTGTGATTCTCAGCTGAGCTCTTGCTTTGAGGTGCTGGCCGAGGCAGAGCAGCCCTGCCCTTGGAAATGAAAGGAGACACAGCCCCTAAAGCTCTTGGTAACTTTCCCCCCTTACCCGCAGAGCAGCCTGTAGTTCTGACCTAGAAACTCCTCTCTCCGTTTGCTGAGTTGGCTTTGCTAAAGACTCGACTCATTTCTGGAGCATTAGTTACTCGGCAGGCATGGGGAGGGAGGGTAATGTCTGCTCCTGACTGCAGACAAGCTGGTGGCGCTGGGCTGGGGGTCAGGTGCTGTCCCTGCCCAGGGACCCCCTGCCACACTGCTTGCCCAGGAGGGCACATCCACTGCGCGGGTGCATAGTGGGGAGCACGTCGCAGTGCACTGCTGCGGGTTGCTCTGGTCCTGTCACCGTGCTTAAGCAGGAAACCAAATCCTGACCTCGTGGTCTTCAGTGACATGTGTTCAGTTTGTGCTGCTCTCTCTCCTCCCTGGAAGTCCCCAGGATTGATGTCCCTGAAGTGCTGTGTTGCCAGGCCGTGGGGCGGGCACCGCTGCCTCAGCCAGGGCTTGGCCGCAGGGGTCCCCAGAGCCCCCTGAAGAAGTCTGCAGAGATCTGGTGGTAGTGCTGGTGCTCGGTGTCCCCTCTGTCCCTTGGGGTAGGATGCTGCTGGTCCTCCCTGCAGCCATACCCGTCCCACTCACCAGCCTCTCCAGGAGTGTGCAACATCTGCAGTTTGGGCAGTGCTTATTCCTCTAAAGCCATGCTGTGGTATGCAGGATAATTCCTCAGATGTGCAGTGACAGCAGCTGTTTTTCAGGCTGCAAATACCTCCGTGCCCCGGAGGCTGCATGAAGGAATATATTTCTCTGATCTCTGCAGGCTCTTGATGTGCTGTGGGGAGCCGATTACCTGTTTAAGGCCAAAGGAAGGGCAGGTTGGCAGCTTTCCCCCTGTGTGCTCCTCTGCTTTCTGTGATCTTGCTGCTGTACACTCCCCTCTGTAAGGGGTTTTGGCAGGAGGCAGCATCTGTCCCGGGACCTTCGTGCCTGTGACAGGTACAGCTGTGGCAGGAGGAGCCTGGGCCACCCACATGAGTCCTGTAAACCTGGTTTTTGGAAGGCAATACCTGGAAGTTTTGTTTCCCTGACCTGGTGTGAATGGGCAGGTTTGCTGGTGGAGACTGTAATGCTTTGCACTAGTGTTTTGGCAGGATTATTGCAACAAACAGTAAATGATTTCATTAATAACCTGCAAATAGCTGCTCGCCAGCTGAGCCGTGGGATCTGTCTGCACGCTCGCTCCTAGGACTGAAGGGAGCTGCCAAAACCCACCAGTGTTCAAGCTGACATGTTTATCTGATAAATGCTGTGGGCAGAGCAGGAGCCTGCCAGCCTGCAGCGACCCAGCAGCTGAAGCTCATTCCCCAAACCAGCGGTTACAGAATCACTAGGCTGGAGAAGATTATCAAGTCCAAACCACATCCCTGAGCACCTCATCTCCCTGTCTGTTAAATACACCCAGGGATCTGCATGGATCTGCCAAACTCTTGGCATGGCTGTTGGTGCTGGGTTGAGGGTACCCAGGGCTGTTCCTGCCCCACATCACTGCAGCTTAGGAAGAGGTGCTTGCTACACCCTGAATAAGGCTTTATTAAGCTGTGGTTACACCTGCAGAGTCACAGCTGCTTTAGCACAAGGTGTTCCTCTTGCTCTGGCTGCCTGTGCTGCTCCAGTCCTGGGTGAGGGTCCTGGGGGTAGTTCCTGCTGTTGTGTCAGGAGACACATCAGCTAATCCTTTGTGTTCTCAAAGTTCCAAGGTGCTGTCACCTTAGGGGAGGTCTGGCATGTCCCTCTTTTCCTGAAAGTGTGTCCTCATGAGGTGTTGGTGACCTGGGGCCGTTGGGAAGCAGTGAGCAGTTCCTGCCGAGCATTGGTGCTGTTCTTCCCTCCTTGGAAGCAGGGACTGTCTCGCTCTCCGCAGACACGGCACGGCTGTGTCTGCACATTTGCTTTACTGCTAATAGAGCTGCTGCTTTACCCGTTGGTTTCTCTATCCAGAAAGGGCTCGCGAGAGCAACTGCGGCTTTCCCTTTGCTCTACAGAGCCTCTTTAGCTTGCCCATATTGCTGCAATGATTGCTAGATTTCATCAGATGAGAGGCACATCTTTCTTAATAGCCTGTGTAATTTCTTCCAGAGGGACACATTGCATTAAATCTTTAATCCACCAAGCTGCTAAGAGAGCACGCTCGGGCTCCGTGCGTTTACTGTTGATCTCCTGCACAGCCCTAATGCTACCCCAGAGGCTTTACCCCTTGGAGTAGCTGGAGCTGGCGCAGCCGGAGCCTCTGGAGGTGAGCTGGGCTGGCAAAGGGCTGCTCCTCTGCTTTCTCTGTGTGCTTTTGCTCCAGTGCCACCTCTGTGGCGTGCCAGGGAAGGCAGGATCCTCTCAGTGCTGTGTGTGCTTGGGTGGCATCAGCTGGGGTTCAGGCAGTGGGAAATAAACTGTGTAGGAATTGAAGTGTGTCGCTGCAGGGCTGGTACCAACATCCCTGTTCTGACAGGTCACTTCTGCCTTTGGTTTTGATTCCCACCTCAAAAATCCTGGCTTGCTCCACTTTAGGAGTTTCAGCATCACTGACTGTCATTTTGGATAGGGTTGTGTTAATTATTTTTACAAAAAGGCTGAAAATCAGCTGGTGCATCACAGAGCCTGCTGCTGCCTGCACTGCTGCCTGGGCAGAGCTCAGCAGTGCTGGGGTGAAGGAGTGAGAGGGCTGCTGTGCTGGTCCAGCTCACACTGCACCATCCCTCTCCTCTGCTGATCCAACTTCTGTGGAGCGTTTTGCCATGTCCCACTGCTTCCTCTGACCTCTTCTTCTCTGCTCTCCCCAGCTTTCTGCCCTCGCAGCCCGCTCGGCAAGGCAGGAGCAGCGTGGGAGGGAAGCCTCGTTCATTTTTCATGCTCAACCACCAGCTCAGCTGTTGGCTGTGCTGCCAATTGCCTTTGATATACATTTACTGAGACTGTGACCTGTGAAAAAGTAAATCAAAGACTTGCCGGTAGTGCCTGGGGTGTACCTTAATATGGTATAATCTCCCCTTGAGTTCCTCTGCAAATTGTGGGCAGATAACAAAGGCACATCTGCAAATCTGGCAGATGCAGCTACCTGACAAGAGGAAGCTGGGGGTGGCTGGGACATCTTCAGACTTGGGAGCCTGGAATGTGCTTGGGGGATGTGTTAAACCTGGGCTCGCGGAGCTTGGCTCCTGTAGCTGTCGTTCATCAGGATGTCTGACTGTTGATGATGATGATTTTGCATCTTTGTTTTAACTATTTTTAACTGTTTTAAATATTCATGTTCTTTACCTTTATTTGCATCTTGGTGCCTTGTGGAGCTTTTGGTTCTCTGCATCTGTGTGTGTGTGTGTGGCTGGTCTCCTGGCCCCCGACTGGGTCCTGGCTCCCCAGAAGAGCCCTGCCCTTTATCCTGCCTCTGGGCTGAACTCGCTTCTCGCCTCTCGAGGCGATTTGGAGACGTTTTGGCCACGACCCAGGCTCCCAAGGAGCAGTACCTGGTGTGGCAGATCAGCCCCACGGTGGCGCTTGGTACAGCCATCGACACTGCAGTCCTGCTGGCTGATGAAGTGACTGCAACGTGAAATCTGCTCAAATTGCCGGAGCTGCCCTATTATCGGTTAATCTTATTCCTGAGCCCTGTGGGGCCGCTCCTGCTGCTACAAGTGCATTCATCCACGAGGCTTTCGCAGCTCTGCCTTCCCTGCTCGCAGCTCACATCACCATGTATCTTGGCCAGTATTGGCCAGCATCAGATGTGTCCAGCAAGAGCGTGGCCTCTCTGATGTCCTCTGGCCCTTCTCACTTGTGCTGCTTGCATGAATTTTTCCCTGCTTCGTGCACAAGGTGCAGAGGGATCATCTCAAGCCTGTTTTCTTGGATGTAAGGATGTCACCAGACCTCTTT
Organism: Heliornis fulica; assembly: GCA_013399135.1. Classification (NCBI taxonomy): domain Eukaryota; kingdom Metazoa; phylum Chordata; class Aves; order Gruiformes; family Heliornithidae; genus Heliornis; species Heliornis fulica. The sequence continues at coordinate 17,349 of VXBZ01010314.1, read as the reverse complement.
CATTTTCCTTCTTCCCAAAGCATACGTGCGTGGACTGCCAGCTCTGCATCTCTGAGGGTGCAGGAGAAGAAGCCAAGCTGCTGGGCAGAATGTGGGTCACTTGGTGACTATCCCTCCCACAGAGCGAGACCTTCCCTGGTGCATCATTCTTGCTTCAACCTGCTGCTGTGAGCGCCAGGAGGGTGGCCCTGCTCGGTGGTATCCCTACTCTGTCAAGACTCAGACTGCAGGCAGCATTGTGGAGACCTGCCCAGCTGGTGGGACACCCTGCTGTGAGCATGCCCACCCCCTCTTCCCCCCCAGTTTGTATCCAGATCTTGGTGGAGCCAGCCAGGAGGCCCAGGGCACGGCTTGCTGTGTGCAACTGCAGAGCCTGGTCCTGTGTGGACCTGTACTGGAGAGGAGCATGTGTTTTGCTGCAGGTGAAAGGAAAACTTGGCTTTGTTTGGNTGCTGCTTGAGGCCATTCCCCTTGTCCTGTGTCGTCACTGGGCAGAGTACAGAATCATGGGCATCTAGCACAGGGACAGCATAGAGTAAGATGCAACTTTACNACAGAATCAGGGGCATCTAGCACTCTTTTCCTTCTTTTTTTTTCTCTTTTTCCCCTCTCTCTTTTTGATGAGGTTTTGCAGATGAGGAAACCTCTCCTGTGCCTCCAGAGCAAGGGCAGCCCTTAGAGAGGGGGGCTGCTGGGGCCTGGGCGAACCATACAGTGGAGAAATATATTTCCCTGGGAGGGAAAGCAGCACCTTGAGTTTTGCCTCCAGGCCTGGGCGAGGAGGCATGTCCTGATTTTAATCAGTTGGGGGTTTTGCAATGCTGAGCTGCACCTCTGAGCTCTGCCTGCTTTCAGTAGCCCAGTGATGATGATGTCCGAGGCAGTTCCCTGCGGCCGAAGGTCTTTGCCCCAGTTCATCTGCAGTTCTGTGATGTCTGAGCTTGGGGGTCTTGGCCATGAGAATGAAGCAGGGAGCTCGTGTTTGCTGCTGTGCCATCATCATGATGCTCCCTGTGACTCCCACCTATCACTTTCCCAAGCATCAGGTGGTGGGAGATCCTGCAGCCCTGCCCAGGGTGGAGCAGGCACATTGGCACAGTGTTCTGGAGGCCACCACGCAGCTCACAGACTTATCGGAGGTGTCAGCAGTGGCTTCCTGGCTACAGCCCCTCGCTGCCTGGGGAGGTGAAGCTGCCCAACCCTGCAGGTAATATGCAACTGTGTCCTGCTTGAGAAACATGGCTGAGGTGGGGTGATGCTGCACACTGGCTGAGACGAGGTCTGTGGAGATGTGATGTACAAACCTCTCCGTGGTGCGTTTCAAGCTTTTGGTTTTTTGCCCTCTGTGGGTGCTAAGGGATGGGCTGCTCAGCACTTCCACCTCAGACCACCCACCCGTGTGTGTGTTGATGCGCAGCCTCTTCTGCCGGACACCCTTGGGATGCTGGTGGTTCAGGTGTTTGACACGGAGAACCGCTGACCTGGGTGCCTTATCGCCCCTAACGATGTTCCCATGATGGCTGGTTGCTCTCTGGCTTCCTCCCATGCTACCCCTCTGCCAAAGCACAGCTCGGCAGACCCCCGCAAGGTGCTGGTAAAAGCAGTTGCTTTGCTGTCTCTTTGGGGGTGGTATTGAATTAAAGCAGAAAACTGGTAGATCCTGGACCCAGCGGTTTGATGTGATTGTTTCTCACCCTTGGCTAAACCCTGTGGCCAGTTGCCCTGGACATGCTGTAGTACTTATGCTGCCTTTCCTCACAGGTGCAGGCTCTGGTAGGGTCCAGGGATGCTTTGCAAGGGCTGGTGTGGTGTTAGCCCACAGCTCTTCAGAGTGCAGCTTTGCATCCTGCATCATCCGGTGGGTGCTGGGGAAAGCTCCATCCCCCCCTACCCTGCACCCCTGGACCCTCGTGTCTTGTCTGGCAGTTGCGTGGCCCTGGGATGACTCAGCTCGCTCAGTTATGGAGCTGAGGGGTGTGGGTGTGTTTGTGTTTGGGTTCAGACCAGCTGGGCTGACTCACCCCAGGCTGTACCACACGCTGCTGCTGCTGCCTTGGGCTTTCTGTTCCACAGGCTCCCCACTCTGCTCATGGTTGAGAGACTGAGGCTGCTGACCCCATAGTGGGGTGCTAGCCCCATAGTGGGGTGCCAGTCCTGCTGCTGGCCCCCAGCATCCTGCCTAGGGTTTCCCTTCCCTCTGCCTGCGGCACAGCAGCATCCTTTGAGAGTGGTGGGAAGGTGAAGGTAGGGATGGGGCATGAGCTGGGAAGAGCTGATGTGGGCAGAGGGTGTGGGATGCTGGCTGGGCCCTTGTCCCTCTCTCTCATGGTCCTCCCTGGCAGTGGCAGCCTTGGTCCCAGTAGACAGGGCTGGAGCGTTGGGGGTGACTGTGTGTGTGTGGCTTGAATATCAGGTGGGATGGAAGAGGCTGGGGAGCAGTGGGGTGCCCATGCAGGCTGACCTGCCACGTTGGGGGGCTCCTGGGCACCCAGTATGCAGCTGGGCTAATCCCACTGAGGTCCCTGCTCTGGCAGAACTGTGGGTGCCGCTGAGGTCCCAGGGCTTCGAGAGCTGATATCTGTCTGTCCAAGCAGAGGTCTTTCCCCACTAACCACAGGGTGAGGGGCTGGCCCAGAGGTGTGTGGCAGCACAGATTGTCTCGGGTGAGGAGTCTAGATGTGCAACTTCACCATGGTGGCACCGACCATCTGTGTGACACTCTTGGCTCTGCCTGGTTTGGGGCTTTGGATGGTGTTTTGCTCATACTGCGAAGGATGCGACATGATCAGGTTTGTCAGTCTTTTTGTTTTACTGAAATAAGTCAAAGTATTTGTTTTCCCTGGGGTGTTATTTGGTCTCTGTACTCTGCTTGGCAGTCCTGGAGGTTTTAATTTTACAACAAGCATTTTGGAAGTTTTAGAGGTTTGTTTTTACTTTGTTTTAATTAAATTGCTATAACCTGGGGGAAATCTTTCAGCTTAATTTAAACGGAAAGCCTTATGCTGAATAAATCCAGCATCCCTGTCTATCTGATGATTGTGCTGTTCAGAGCTTTGACATGAAAAGTTAAAATTTGACTCCAGGCTTGAAAGTTTGCGATCCTCACGCTGCAACAGGCACGGCCAGCTCTGTCGTAAGAGGATTACGTTAATCTATTGTTTGGGAAAGAAGCTGGGATTTTAATAGGCTCTGTTTTGATGCAGAAATGGGATAATTACTGGGTGAGAGGAGAGAAGGAAGAGGTTGGAAATAGAAATGGCCTTTCCTGCTGCATGTGGGTGTCTGCTGTGGACCCTTGGGTGCATGCAGCTGCTGAGGATGCCTGTGTCACCCTGGGACAAGTGCGTGGCCCCGAGGGATGCGGTGATTTTTTTGGGGAGTGGAGAGGGTGCGAATTCCCGTGGGCTGTGAACAGCATTTCCCCCTGGGTGGCAACAGTGCTGGGCAGACAGAGCTAGGGCTGGACAGACAGACTCCCTGCCCTACTTCTGGGTGCTGGGCTGGGTGTGCTGCCAACTCGCCAAGGCTTGGGGCTGCTGCCGAGGCCCTTGCCCCTGTGTCTCAATGTCAGTGGAGGGATTTGGTAGAGGTGGGATGGGAGCTTGAGGTCACCAATGAGTCATTTCCCAGAGAGTTTGTTGGGCTTATCCATGATTCACACCAAAGCAGCCCTCTCAGAGTGCTTGGAAGGGAGCAGGTTGGAGGCTCACCCTGCTCCTTCTGGTGTGTATGAAGGTGACCTCCCTTGCCTGGCAGTTAATTGCATTTTCACCAGCTCCCTTTCCAGCTGGCAGTGGCTGCTGCGTGAGCCCACAACAGGGGTCACCCCGCAGCCTGGCTTCGGCTCAGGTGGGATCCCTCCATCAGGAATGCTGTGGGGAGCTGCAAGCCAAGTGGCTGGGGTGAAGGTGGGCAGTCACTGTGGTGTGTGGAGGGTGAGGAAGAGTGGTGAGAGCAGGGCATGCAGTGAAAACTGTGTGGCTGGGAAGTCTTCATGTCTTCACACCACAGGTTGGTGGTCGGGCATGACCTCCCCATCCCTTTCTCTGGGCTTGCTCTGCCTCTGACCACCGGGCACCTGTTGGGAAGGGGGAGGGAGATGGGGTGCTGTAGGAGCTGTGTGCTGGCTAAGGAAACCCTCAAACAACACCTGTGGGTCTGATGCTGGGGAGAGAAACTGCTCGTGGGGGCTGGGCATCGGAGGGGGTGCCGCTCGTCAGGGATGCGGTGGGCACGAGTGGCTGTCGGTGGGTGCAGGCAGCCGTATCGATTGCAGTCCTGTGCCCTGCCCAGCCCGCAGGCTGATCGCTCCCTATCGATTATTGTTTTTTTTTCTAAATACTGATGAAGTTTGGGCTGTAATTGCCAGAATTATTCTCCTTTCCATTTGATGCAATTCTTGATCATGTTAATGAGTTTTCCGATTCCTGTTGTGCCAGGGCTGGCTTTTGGGGCAGGGAACAGCTGGCGAGTGCCAAGCTGTCTGTTCCCAGGCTGCATGAGGATGCCACTTGCTATTTACCCCACTTGGGGTTTTGTGTGAAGGAACTGGTGAGTTTTGGGTGATCTCCAGCAGTGGTGGGGGGCAGAGCCAAGGTGCCCACATATGGGCATGCTGAGGCAGAGACAGCACCGTGAGTTACCTCTGCCAGCTCCAAGTGTCATCCTGTTACTCTACCTTTCTGTGCTTCTCCTGTTGCTGTGTTTCCTCCCATCACATCACTGTTGATGTTTTATACTTTCTTCAATCCTTTAGAACTCGTCAAAATCTTTTTTAGGGGAAAACCAACCAATTTTCTCTTTTTAATTTTTTTTCCTTTTTTTTCTTTTCCTTCTTTCTCTGAGTACCTATATTAAAGCCCCTGTGGTTCCTTCAACTGGCTGTCTGCTTTCCCTGCCGTTATCTTTCCCCTGCAAGCCTGCACCAGGATGTTGTGCCGCCACCAAGGAGCAGGCACCAGGGGTGTCCCTGCTTTGGGAGGTAATTGTCCCCGTGCGTGCCGTGATTTAACCGCGCAGTGCTGCGCGTGGGGAGAACAGTTTAAAGTGGGATGAAATAACTTTGCAGTTCCCATCAATCTGTGGGCTAAATGGATTGGATTTCATGAGCACACGTGTCCCATGCTTCTCTGAGAAGGGGCAGGTGCTGGTGAGCCATTGCAGGTGGTGACTGGACCAGCGTCGACGTCTGGGGGCTGCGGCTACCGCCCTGCTCTCGGTAGTGGTTACCCCTCTGCTTCCCTGGTGCTTCTCTGTGAAGGTGAACGTTGAGCCAAACTTGGACAGATGATCCCTCACACCAGAGAGCTTTACCCTGTGGGGTGAGGGGTTGGGTGCTTCAGGGCAGAGGAGGGATGATGGCAGGCTGGATGCAGGGGACCACCAGCCATGCCCCCAGCACCCAGGGCTGCCTGGAGATGGGGGATGCTATAGTGTGTCTTCACGCTTTAATTTAACGCCTGCCCCTCTCTGTGCATGGGAGAGCGGCCTGAGTGACTAAACCTGTCTTTGAAGTCTCTCCTTCTGCTCTTCAACGCTGTCATCCAGAGTGGCACATCTGGATTTGCTTCTGGAATGAGAGTAATTGCACTAAATGAGTTCTAATGCAGCGATACACCAGGCAAATTAGTAAATTGATGCAACTGGTTTATGCTAGGTATCTGCAGCGAGATTTGTGTGTAATGCAATATATCTGACAATTACAGCAAAGTGCCTAGTTAGGCTGAAATTATAGAGCCTCTCGTAGGCTCTGCTTTTCATTACAGCTGTATTAAAATGCAGCGCTTCCGCAGGGCCTCGCGGCTCTGCCGAGGAGGGTGCTAGTGCCAGGGCTGCACCAGTTTGAGGAGCTGGACTCCTGATGCCTCTGGACAGGCTTCTCCAGGGCTGTGGTGCCACAGCAGCCCCGTGTCGGCACGTGGCAGAGGCGTGTTTGCTTGATGTATCGTCTGTGGCAGGCATTAAGCAAACTGTTGCCTTGAAATGCCCCCAAACAGGCTTTAGTTGAGTGTGTATCTCTTGTGTTTGTGGTGTTGCTGTGAGTGCACACTCGGGTCGGCTGTGAGGCTGGGGGACCTGGGACTCTTTAGCTAGGAGAAGGCTGAGGGGGGATCTTCTCACTGCTGATAACTCCTTGAGGGGTGGGGTCAGGAGGCTGGGTCAGTCNGGTGGGGTCAGGAGGATGGGTCAGTCTTTGTTCAGTGATGCCCAGGGACAGGACAAGAGGTGATGGGCACAAAGCGGACTGGAGGAGCCATGAGGAGGAGCTTCTTTTGTGTGAAAGTGGCAGAGCTCTGGGCTGAGCTGCCCAGAGAGGATGGGGCACCTCCATCTCTGGAGGCATTCAAGCCCTGGATCCTGGACACTGTCCTGTGCAGCCTGCTCGAGGTGACCCTGCTCTGGCTGGGAGGTGGGAGTAGATGATCTCCAGAGGTCCCTGCTACCCCACACCATTCTGTGATCTGCTCTGATGCTCCAAGAGGCTGAGCTCAAGGGGACCCGTGAGAGAGGAGGAGGGAGGGGTGGGCTCACTGGCTCTGGTGTGGGGAGGCAGACCCACAGCCTGTCCTGCAGCTCCCTGCTCTTCAGCTGCAGTAGGTTTGAGAAGCCCAATACAAGCACTGTGCAGCACAAGGAACAGCGTGGTGCTGCATGTCTGGGCACTGGCCACCTGAGCTGTCACAATGCACTTGTGTCAGATGCCACCAGCGCCTGGGGAGGGACGATAGCACGTGGGTGCGCTCAGTGCCGCTGCAGAGGCTGCTCCCAGGAGGGGTCTGCACTCCATGCCATGTGGTGTCACCGGAATGGTGGTGGTGGTGAGGCTTGGCGAGCTTCCCGGGGCTGACTCCGGGCTGAAGTGCGGGTTCGGTAAGTGCAGCAGCTCTGTCACTGTGTCTTCGAGCGTCCCTCTTGACCTGATGGCTGGAGGTGTGGGGTGCTCCAGTGTGGGTGGGGCAGAGGAGGGACATGGGGGAAGCAGGCAGGGGTTGGGGAGACACTCAGCTTGTACCTTGGGTGCTTTGGGCTGCATCTGAGGTGTGGGTGGGGGCTTGTATTTTCATTTTGTGTCATCTCTGTTGATGCACCGTGTCACACTGATACTGGCTTCTGCTCCAGCTGGGAATGTGATGTGGAACTGGTTTACCCTCATACAGACCTGAAGGACTGTGCAGCTCTCGTGTAACTGTGCCCTGTTTGAGTGGAGGTGTGTGCATGTGGCTTTGGCCTTCTGGGGACACGGGAGAGCTGCTGCTCTTGAGTATCTGTTGCTTAAATTGTTTCCTACTTACATTTAGTT
>VXBZ01010313.1:44216-73658 GCA_013399135.1 Heliornis fulica | reverse complement strand
GGGGGGTTGGGGGTGGGCGGCGCGGCCGCGGGCTGAGCCTGCCCGCAACGCCCGCCCATGCGGATTAGGCGGGGAGCCGGGATGCGCTCTCTTCGCGGTGCCATTGCCAGGGGCAGCGGCGGGACCGTCCGCCGCGCCGGGAGCGGGCCCCCTTCCCGTCTCCTCCGGGCGCTGCGGAGCCGCAGTGCTGCGGCGGGTCGGGCGGCCCGGCAGGCAGCGGCAGCCGGCCCGGGCNCCGTGCCGCGGTGTGCCCCCGGGGAGCGGAGAAGGCGTTCGGCTCCACATTCATCGCTGTGGCAGGGCGCTGGGAAGCCTTGAGTAGCGAATGTCTCGATCGAGCCGGCTGCAGGGAGGGATGGAGAACCGCGCTGCACCTACTCGCAGCTCTCAGCCTGGCGCTTAATTCCTCGGCTGAGAGAGTAACGCTTGTCAAAAGCCTCGGAAAAATTCTCCGGGATTTTGTTGCCAAGACGTTGACTTTCCCAAACAATCTTTTACCGAAGGCTTGTTCTAGATCTCGGGAAATTTTACTGAACTACATCATCACTGCCCTTTCTTAAAGCGGAGGCTCTGGTTACTGAGTCTCAGCAGCCTTGTCACCTGACAGATTTTCAGTGTGGATAATTATATCTTCAAACTATGCTGGACTACTCTCTGCAAAATCGGGTTTGCTTCCTCTTCCCCCATATACTGCATTAAAGAATCCTGCCAGGAGTGATGTGTTTGTGCTGTGAAGGCTATTAATTCTCATAAAGCTTGCTTTTTTTCCTTCTTTGGAGGTTATACTTGGTATAGCTGAACTTTTTGCATGCTTTCTAAAAGTAAAGGGAATCCATCCAGAATTTTGCATTTTGTAATGTATATTTTATCTATGCAAACTGTGGTGTTTGCAAACAGTCTGCTTGATAGTTTTGTATTTCAGATATTCTCTTTCCCATCAGTACTTAATATTGTTACCTCTCAGTTATTCTGTCTAGATGTGAACACTATTGGAATAGTATTTGAGCCTCCTGCTGACACTCAGTTTTGTAAAAAAACCCAAAAAACAACCAAACAAAAAAAAAACCCACAAAAAAAGCACCCCACCAAAAAAACAATCCCAAAACAATGCTTTTGTGCTGTTTTAGGTCAAGATCTGAAAAACTCTGTGATGATGGTTTTGTCAGAACAAAGCTCACTTTTGGTTGAAGAGTTGCTTTGAAATAGAGTGCCACAGCTGTTCTATACAGCCCAGACACCCCAATGAGCCGTGAGTGGCCAACTCTACTTAGAAGTGAGCATGTACAGGCTTTATAGGTCAGCTTAGCAAAATGTAGTAGCTGCTGGGGCAGTCAGTGCTGTATTTTAGTGGCATTGATGCGCACTGTGCTGGCCTGTTGTAAAGTTCTCTCTTAGTAGTGGTGTAGATACTGCAGTGTAGTTTCTGTACGGGCTGTGCTAGTTGCTTGCTTAACATCGTGATAGAAGTTCCCAGATTTTTTTTCATTCCGTCGGGTTGTGGAGTGGAAAGGGCTGATGAGAACTCTGCTGGAGGGGTGAGGGTGCTAACCATGCTTTGTCTGAAGGAAGCCTGCTACTGAAATGCTGGTGTGGTTAATGTGTGAGGTCTTCAGGGTGTGATAACTTTGGTAGAAGTGTGCTTGTAATTCATTCTAATAAACAGTATGTCATGAGATATTGAAGTGTACTTTCTGTGATTTAACGAGCTATGGCACAAAAGAAATGTCTGTAATGCCTTTGTATAAAAAAAATAAAGGGATATGCCAGCAATGTTTGTGAACAAGTGAAGCTTTAATAAACCACTAGCTCAGTCTTTAATGTGAGTTCTTATCTTCCCCATACTTATGTGTTTCTTATCTTCCTGTTTTGACAAGAAGTTTCTTGTGTGAGGGACTGTGCTTATTTTTGTGGTTTATTACAAAAACAACCCCAACCCCAAAACTATCCAACAGACAGAAGAACCTCACCAAGCTTGAGAAATGTGCCCTTCAGTGCCATTTTCAATGTGGTATAGCTTAAATGCTGGACACAGATAGTATATTGAATAGAAGGAGTGGTGACACAAGCAAGTTGAATGACTTTGGTGCAGAATTATTATGTATGAGTTTGTTAACACTTCTTGTGCACCTCAGCTAAATAGGTTCCTCTTAGAAATCAGAAGTTACATAGGAGAAGGCTGAAAGCAGTATTGGGGGTAATAACTGTGAAGTTGGTTATGGTAGTTTGAGACATTGTTCTTTGCCAGAAATTGCCATTTCTGCTCATTTAAGCTGCTACTAAGTGTGTTTTGAGCTAACTAGACTGTGAATTTATAATGAATTTGATGGAGTTATAGTTAGATAGTCTGTGGGTGGTAACTTCTCTTAGAGGCATGGTGTAAGATATAGAGAATAGTAACATCATGGCAGTTTAATCAGTAATTGTTGGGTTGAGGCTGATACCAAGTTTCAGTGTTCAAGATGCCAGAAATTATGAGGCTTGGGTGCATTAAAATGCTTTTATTTTCTTCTCTAGGAAAGTTACTATTTGAGTTGTTAAACGTGAAAAAGAAGGTTGTCTCTGTGTAATTTAGAAGCACCTGTAGTTTGAACCTCCTACTTGTCATGTGATTAGAGCTTAAAGTGAGCACTACTCCCTTGGCAGTTTAATCTCCTGAGATGCAGTAACTATAGGTGAGACTGGATAGCCAGAAATGTGTCTTATATCATTAAGCATTCATGGTCTTAAGAAAAACATTGTTGGCAACAGTGGTGTGAAGTTTGAACCAAGACAGTTGTTCCCTTTCCCTGCACTAACGGTTCTGAGGTGGTGAAGCTAGGTAACCTTTCAGCACCAATGTAAATTCTCCTCGACTTTGTAAAGTTGCCCCCAGTGTGTATTTATTACTACTGCTCTTCTGGTAAGCACTTTTTTTTTTGTGTACGGTGGTTTAAATTCATCCATTTTTGCATGTTTTAAAAACAAGTACATACTTCACACATGCTAATATGCATAATCCTTTACTTACAATCTACACTTAAATTTTTTTCAAGTCAACTAGTCTTAGTTGTTTCACCTGCATTAAGTAGCCCAAATACTTAGAAAAAAGGGAGTGCATGTGAGTGCTCATCTGTGTGACCTGGTCTGTCAGATGTGAGTCACAGGACACGCTGTGCATAGAAGCATAGGTGCCACTCCCCTATCTCTTATGTGCTTCTAATATTTTTAGAAGAGGACAGAAATGTTAATAAAATCACTGTTTCCTTACTGATAAAATTAAATATTTTTCTTGATGGCTACATCTAGCTCATGTTATCTAGAGGGAGAGCTGAAAACCTTCTCAGCTATGGCTTTCACGTGTGTCTCTGCTGAAGGCGGAGTGCACAGTCTGTTGTGAGAGATGTTATTTTGCCTGTTGGTGATGGTTGGGGAGGGTCAGTCTCATCTCAGCTTTCAGGCCAGGCTTGTACAGCCAGCGGGAACCTGTAAGTGGGAGAAGAAATGCAGTTCTTCTGGGTGTTCTTGGGACCTGAATATTACAGCTATGCCACTTCAAAGTTTTCCAGCATCAATAGCTTTTAAGAAAGTTTTAAATTAAGAAAGTTTTTTTAAGAAAGTCTCTTAAATTAAGGTTGTGTGGAAGGAAATAGCTAAAATTTGAACATTCAGACCAGACTCTCCTGGCTGGTGAACATGCACTGCATTGGATTTAGGTTCCTGAGGATACTCATTCTTAAGCAAAATCTTAACTATACAGGTAATGGATTAAAATGCTGAGGCTTAAATTGTCTAAAGGCATACTTTAAAAAGCATTTAATCATTTGTGATGCTCTGTAGCAATCTGACACTCCTGGGTTAGATATTACTCCATAGACTTGGAAGGTAGATATCTTCCTGTGTTGTTGGGCTGCAGATCTTGCCTGTCAGAAGTTTGGGTTGCTCACTGTGGATGAGGTGTGTCTCCCTGGACATGGAGTAGCTGCCAACAGTCTGCTCAGTCAGAGGCAGCCCCAAGAACTGTGGAAACTTTGGTGTATGTAACACTTGAAAGCTAATCTGGGTTCACAAAAAGTAATGTCCGGAAGCATGGCCGTAAGCTGTTGAAGTTTAGAAGGTACTTGTAATAGTTACTAATACAAATGTTTCTGTATTTATGTATTGGTGCCTTAGCCTTACAGTTCTTCATGAGATTTCTTCTTTAACTTTTGTTCAGATAAGACAGGAACTGATTTTATAAGGCAGTAAAAAGGTGAAAACAAAAAGCCTCGAGCCCTCTGTATCTCTTGTGTATACAGTCTTGAGGGAAGATCCTGTATGCAACAGGGTTTTGGTTTCAGCAGCCCCCCCCAGTCCTGCCCTTTGTCAAATTTGAGATCTTGCAGATCAAGCAAGCATCTAGGTAATTTTTGTTTTCCATGATTTTTGTAACCTATAGAAGGTTCATGTTCAGTTAGTGTTTTGAGAGTTCATGTAGTACTTGTAATGATAGGTAAGCATTGTTGTAGTCTTCAGGTAACATTTCTTTTCTCCTGTAATTATGCTATAGCTGGGGTTGCTTTTAAATAAACTGAACTTGTTAGAAAGCAATTTCTCTTTGTCAAGTAACAGAACTTGTGTGTGTGTGTATACATACTACATAGGTATCTGTTCCTTGCTAATTGCATAAACTGGCATCTGGTAGAGAACTGACCTGAGGTCGCATTGCATTTCTCTAAAATTGTCCTTCAAGCTGAGCAGCTTTAGTGAAGCTATTTCTTTTTGGTCAGAATATTTTTTTTCCCTTGATCAAGCTTGCAGATCTTCATAGGAGATCTTCCAAAATTTCCTGAGCTGTAGCCTAGAAGGGTTGGGTACTCCAGTGACTGTTGAAGGTGTGGTTTGTGTTTGGAGACTCTTGACAGCATAGTAAATAGCTCGAGGCTTCAGCGGGGTGAGGGAGTGGGTTTGTGGGGTTTTTCTTTTGTTTGCTTGTTTTAGAAAAAACACCAATTGTTCTTCAATCATCTTCATACCTGTATTCCAGTACTTAATTGCATTGCTCTGACCATGCTGCATATGTCTATCTGGTTATCATTTCACTGCTGATCATCCTCTTCCCTGTCTTTTAAAGCCCGAGGCTCATTTCATTTCTGAACTTAACAGCTGATCATCCTAATGTTCTCTGCTGGGTAGTTGAATTGTCTCTTGTCAGCCTTTCTGTGAGTGCTAAACGTCGTCTGGCTGGCTAATTGATAAATTGAAACTGTTTTTAATGAATTGGGCAAAGCCCACTGGAACTGTTTGAGAAAATAGTTGTGCATTTTTGAGTGCACAGACTTGGAATCAGTTTGTTAATTCTGAAAACAAGTCTTTTTATGAATATATGACCTGACGATGCTACAGTCATGGCTTCCTTTTAAACCGATAAGTTTTGTATTATGAAAAAGTTGCTGTGATTTGTAGAGATCCTGTTTGTGTAAAACTGAAAGCATGGAAACAGTTCAGTTGCAGCTTCAAATCACAATGTTCATTAGAGTGCAATTTTTCTCTTTCTGTCCTTATCGAAGTCCTGACAGTGTTGTGGGAAAGCGGTTAGTCTTATGCGGCACGTTGGGTTTGAAGGAAGACATGGCAACGAGCCAAGAAAGTGAAAACTAGCAAATAAGTATTGACATTTTCATACGTGAAGCTACCCTGCAGGGTCATGTGTTCACTAAATTTGAAACGATTGTTTTATAAGTAGTGGAATGGGAAATGAAAATAGCACTAGCTCTTCTGCTTCTTGGGTGTAGGATGTTATCGTGTCCCAGCACATTCTAGTTGCTATGATAACCAGTTAATTTACTGACAATCATCAGATAAAGTGTAGTCATCGTTATGTACATGAAGTACACTTTTTTTTTTAAAGAAAAATGTAAATTCTTCCATGTACATTTTCCACAGTATTAAGGGTTGTACTTTCTTTTGAAACTTAGACCAGCTGCATCCAAAAAGTATTAAGTAAAACTTTTGATACAGGTCATTTGCAGCATGTATACAAATTAGTTTAGATAAATCATGCATTGTCCTACAAACTAGTTATTTCTGGCTTATTGTAATATAGCTCCTGAATTTTTTCCAGCAGCATAATAAAATGGCTAATCAGGTGAATGGTAATGCGGTACAGTTAAAAGAAGAGGAAGAACCAATGGATACTTCCAGTGTAACTCACACAGAACACTACAAGACACTGATAGAGGCAGGCCTCCCACAGAAGGTGGCAGAGAGACTTGATGAAATATTTCAGACAGGTATAATATGCATTTCTTGTTTCTGACTGGTTATGAAAGTGAGGGCATACCATTTTCAAATTTTTATAGATTAAGGTTTAAAAACTAATTGTTTTTGATCTGTGTAGCTCTGAATGTTTTGCTACTTTGAATTCCCTAAAGGCAAATTGGGTTTGACATTTGACTAATTACTTGACACATCCTTAGTGTTGTATGTAATATCTTAGTTGCTTTAGGGCACAGAGCACTAGTTTTAGACGTTGTCAAATAAAGATGTATGTTTGAGCATACTAAACTGTACATTTTTTTTCTTCAATCTGAATCATCATTTTGCTTTTATGTTTCTACTGTCAACTCCTCACAGCGGTTCTTAAACACTCCAGGGCTGGCTAGGTGACTTAGGGAAGCAACTAGCTTGTCTTGCCTGGGACTACATTTGAATTGAGTCTGCCTGTGGATTTTTTTGTTCTCTCTAGTTCTGAGTGGACAGTTTAATCCATGTTGGTGATTACACCGAAATGTTCAGTTGACACTAACTGCTTTTCAAAAAAGTTGAGGACTCAGCTATCTAGCAAATTGAATAATACCTTGCTGGTAGCAAGTGGTCTCTGCAACATCTAGAGAGGTTTCTTTATGTACAAAGTTTTTTTTCTAGTTTGTTTTTGTAACCCCTTATTATTTTGTCCTATAGATAGAAGCTTCCTTTTCCTCTTTAGAGTGTGTTCTGTGAACAGATGTACAAGAAGCAGTAGAAATGCTCTATGCACTGATCTTGAATGCCTTGTGGCAGTATGACAGCTTTTGTTGAAAAGAGTCAAAATTCCACTGAAAAAGCGAAGGCAGTTCAAAACCAATACCTTACCAATCTTCAGTGTGATATTCTGACTCACATGGATGATGTCTTTTGGAAGTTATTCACAGTGAGCTTTCATCAAGCCTTTACCAGCTTTTACTGGCTTTAGACATGCACTTTCTAACCGTGGGTCATGATGATGCACTTGATGGTTTGAAAGAAGGTGTTAAGTGCCTGGGCAGAGGAATGTGTGGGGCTCTAACAGGTGTTGTAGTTAGGTTGTGTTGTGAGGAGTTCTCAAGGGATTTAAAAGCTTTTCAGCCCAGAAGCTGACTACCTAGTATAATTCCACTGCATGAGTAGTAACCTGAAAACATTTATTCACACTTCCTTAACGCCACTGAAGATGTTTGCATTGTTCAGGGAATTGTCAGTGAAGCAAAGTACTTTTGACACCCAAGCTAAATTTGGGGTTGAATTTTGGGATTTTTAATCTGTTGAGGTGTTACATGGAAGATACAGGTGCCTTCCAGTATGCAGGATCACTTCTGAAATGTAGTCCTTGGGCTTGGCACTACTGTGCGTTTTTGAAGTCAAGTAACAGTTAAATAACCTGGGTATTTTGGATATCAAGCTGTTGCAGAGTGTGTGGAGTTCTTGGTATCTGTCCTAAATTTTGCTGTGTAGTTTAAAAAATGCAAATCTTAGTCTGTACTCCTCATGCTCCACATATACACATGTATTACAAAAGGAAAGAAATAACTTGCAAAGATTAAAGACAAAAAGTGCTTCAGAACTGGTCCAGTGTTTCTTGGGGGAGTCTGTACCTGTAAAATTAACATTAGCCTTTTTGGGTACATAGCAGGGCTCAAAATAATACCCTTTTGAATTCTAGCTCTTGAACTGCATAGAGCAAAACTATGAGTAAAAAGGAAAAAAAATATTTTGGATATATGGGAAGCTCACTGATTTTTATTTTTTGAAGTTGGAGGAAAGAGTGAACAAACCGTTCTACTTCCTCATAATTTGTGGGGTAGAGCTTCATAAGTATTGATTTGATGGTCAGTTAGGTAGTTCCTTTTCCATGTACAATGGGATATCTGTGACGTTCACATGTCAGCTTACTCTAGAGCAGCTTCATTCAAGAGAAGGAAGCGTGAAACAGGAAAGACAAACTAACAAAATCCAAATTATTAGAAGTGATCCAGAGTTCACTGTTTCAATTACTGGTGTGTAATACTACTTTTATGCAGCAGATTGTATTCCTGAATGTTAGAAAACTCTTAACACATGGGGTATAATCCTGCACGTCAGTTAGTGCTTAGGTATATACATTTTAATTTAACTTTTTTTCATTGTTGTACTCATGTTCTTTCATATTCTTGTGTAGGAATATGTAATTATGTTAAATATATAATTCTGTTGCTATGTAACGTAACTTTCTGACTTTAAAAGCAAACTGCATAGTTCTTAGTTTGTGTGAAATTCAATAGAAATCTGTAACTTCTTTATCTTTAACTTTTAGGGTTGGTAGCTTATGTCGATCTTGATGAAAGAGCAATTGATGCTCTTAGGGAATTTAATGAAGAAGGAGCCCTCTCTGTATTACAGCAGTTTAAAGAAAGTGACCTGTCGCATGTACAGGTAAGGTGAGAGCTCCAGGAATGTGAGTGCATAAGTATAAATAGTGTTCTGACACTATTGGCAGGAGAGTTGTGATTTAGAACTTGATAATATTGCTGTATTCTAACATTTCAAACCCATAGCACAAGCCTGTTATAAACTACCTTATATGTGTAGGTATTTGAGTACAAAGCAAAAGTTTCCAGATAATAAAATGAAAGTGCTGTTGAGAAAATAAGGTAAAAATGCTATCTGCAGTCTGACAGGTTTGTTCAATTAATTGCTGCAGGTTTCTGATGGATTTGTGACACTTTGTTGATTACATTAGCTCGATATAGTCGCCTCGTGGGGTCGAGTGTAATGTTCAGAGGATTCCCAGGGCTTTTTGCACACACAATTGAACTATTTTGTAAATTGTATCTGCAGAACAAAAGTGCGTTTTTATGTGGAGTTATGAAGACCTACAGGCAAAGAGAGAAACAAGGCAGCAAAGTACAGGAGTCGACGAAGGGACCAGATGAAGCAAAGATTAAGGTAACATTTAGAAAATACTGATTATTCTGCTCTACTGATAAAAGGACCTGTACAGAGACCCAAGTGAATGCTTGAATGTAATGTTTTATAAGGGCTGTGAGAACATCTGTATCTATTCAAGAATTGCCTTTGGTCCTTTTAAAGCTTATATGTACTCATAAAACTACCTAGAGATTCAACAAGGTATTAAATTATTAAGAAAGTCTTCTGTTGTGCAAAACCCTTAATGCACAGTGGGTGAAAAGAGTTGCCTGGTGTTTTGGAGTTACTGTGGTACTACATATAAAATGGAAGATAAGGGAAAAGAAGAAAAATTGTTTCCAGTGATGGAGTTAGCAAATAAATTGCTGTTTGTGGTGGTGTTTTTTTAAACCCCCAAAATACCTTTTTTTTTTTTTTTTGTAGGTTCTGCTTGTCTGTATGTACCTTTATCAAATGTGGCAAGGAGCAGATAAGGGAATGCTTATCTTAGGACAGTTTTTTAGTCTTTTATATTTACCCACTATCCTTCCCCCTACCCCCTTAACAAATGTCATTTCTTTTCAGGCTCTGCTAGAGAGGACTGGTTACACTTTGGATGTAACTACAGGACAGAGGAAATATGGGGGCCCTCCTCCAAATACTGTATATTCTGGTGTTCAGCCTGGCATTGGAACAGAGGTTAGTACATGCAGACTAATGTGATTATTTTGTGTTTGTACAAACTGATACACAAAAAGTACTTGCAAACAAACTGCTTTAAAGTGAAGGTTTACAGTATTGTAGAGGAAAGTGTTCTTCTGTTTGTGTGTCTTAGTCTGTCTTACACCTCAATATTCAGCATGACAGGATAATAGGTTAAGGGAAAGCAGGTGGAAAATGCTAGGAGATGCTGTGTAAAGTCAATTAAAATTTACAACCCATTATTAAATTGTCAGACCTCACGGTCTACCCTCAAGCTTATGGTCTGTTGCTGGAAGAGTCCAATGTAGGTGTTAGCTGTGTGGATAGGTGGGAGCGTGTCTCAAAGGTACTTCACTGTAACATAAATGGAATTCAAGTGACTGTAGCAAGATTTATTTTGTGCTGTGCTGAAAGTGAAAAAGATCTGGCTATTGTATAAAGATTTATATGAGCTTTGAAGATAACAACTGAGACTACAATTTTTTAAGAAACTGTTTAATTGCTTTTCTTTCAGTCTGTTTGGAAACATCCTTGATGCTTACATGGAGTCATAGTGAAGCTACCACACTGAAAGAGTCCATGTAGCTTGTTTCCTTCCATAAATTCTGCATTTAGAAAGGTTGGTCAGCAACTTAGAGGTGGTGCCAGGGTAATTAGGAAGCATTTCTTTACCAGGAGGGTGGTCACACCCCAGAATAGTCTTCCTAGAGAAGTGGTCAGTGCCCCGAGCCTGTTGGTGTTTGTGGCATTTGAACAATACTCTTTATAACGTGCTTTAGCTTTTGGGCAGTTCTGAAGTGTGGCCCATGTAGGTTCCTTCCAACAGAACTATTCTATTTGTGGCTGAAAGCACTCAGCTGATCTTAAGTAATTTGTCCTGTAGGTAAAAGTTAGCCTCTTTTGGAAGTCACAGGAAAGCAAAACAGTTGTCTTTAATACTGTTACAAGTATCTTTTTATACTTTTTTGTTTCCTAAAGCTTGGTAGAACAGGTAGAAACTCCTGTAGGATAAGACCATAAATGCTTCTGCTGTGAATCTGCATTAGAGGCTGTAAAAACCCTAGCCAACTTAGTTACAGAAACCATACCTCTACCAGATTCAATTATTGCTTGAATTTTCTAGGATTTAAAGACTGATTACTGCTTTAGACATGCCACTTGGTTTGACTGGCTGAGCTTCTGAACACCTTGCTGAAACTGTTGTATGCTATAAAATACAGTGTTCAGGTCTTGCTGTTGAGCTCTAAGACAATAATAACAACTTGAACATGATCTTACAATTCTGTAGACTAGGGAGAGTGTCTTTGTACACAAGTGATGTAAGGTTTTTGTGGCACTTCCTTTTGCACAGTGAGGTGGGTGGTTGGTTTAGTGTTTGGGTATTATTCCCCCCTCCACATTTTGAGAAGCACTTCTTGTCTTCAGCAGCTCTGGTTATATAGGAGTGTAAACACCTCTTTTCTAATATTGTGGGCAAAAATATGAAAAAACTTAATTGTATCCCTTTGGATTGTGGCAATGAATCTTTTTTGTTTGAAACTTAAGTAGTACTGAATCTCTTGTAGCTTGTGCCAGCTTGGGTGTGTTGATACTAAAGCTGTCATTGATGTCAGTAATGACAAACTTCTGGGTTTGGTTTTTTTTTTAAGTACACCCCAGTACTGTTACTTATTTCAAGAAGATGCATACTAGGTGGCCTGCATGTGTCATATTTATACTGTAAACACTTGTAACACCGACTAATTTGTCCTTCTAAAAGAAAGTGGAATTTGTCTCATGCTAACTGTAGCTTCAATTTGTACTTGGTCATTGTGTAGTAAAACTGAGGTACTGATAGGTATCCTGTGGGTGCTTAGCATGTTGAACACTCAAATTGTCACAAGGTTTTGCTGAAAGGATCATGTGGCAGAAGGTGTACAGTGTCTTTTTTTAAGGTAGGTGACCTGTAAGAGCAGCTGGACCTTTTGAGAATGGGATTCCCTACTGGAGACAAAGTTGTACCTGAGTGTGGAGGAGAAAGTACTTGCTACAGGATTTGATATTAAACTCGAGTATTCCTTTTATTTAAGGACTTGCTGCTCCAATGTGAATTTTGCTTATAGTGAGGTCACATGATGTTGATCCTTGGAGGCATTTATTGGAGTGTTTATTGGATGAAAATGGAAACAATTATTTGGGTGTTTCTTTCCTTACACTAGCTTTGTCATTTGCATCTGCAAACACTGATTACTGCTTATCCTCAAGGACCCTTAAATAGCTCTCCTATGTTTTGCTTCTAAGATCTTTTTTTTCTTGATTTCCCTTATCTCACACCCTTGTTAGTCAGTATTTCAGTTGGGTAACGCTGGGTGGTAAATCCAGCATCATATCTGATGCATCTGTGTTTGTGGGTTGAGCTGGTTTTGCTAAGAACATAGATATTCTTGGTTGTCAGTCCACTGACTGAAGAGCTTTTAGTTGTTAAACTTGGGAAAACTGATTTTTTTAATGTATTTATTTCTTCTTTAGAGGAGGTTGTCTTAGAAAAAAGCCAACTGGGTTTTCAAGACTAATGTTACACCAAAAATGAAGGTGGTGGCTAATGCAGTACTTGATTTCCACCTTTTACAAATGTGCAAATGGATATAATTCCATTTAAGACAGGATTTATCAAGTCTCCTCCAGCTGTAAGATAGGAGCCCTTTAGCCCACTTTAATGGTGATGGGAGAAAGCCCTTCAAAATCAGCAGTGCAGCTGGCATGAAGAAAGGAATCGACTCAAGTCTGTACTGATTGCTGAACTGGTTTCAGTTTTATTGAGGGAGACCTCCAGATAAAATAAGTTCTACTCCTAATGTTTTTGAGTTTTATTTACAGAGTTTTCAGTGGTGTGAAAGAAAAGCTTGATAATTCTGTAAATAGATTATTTGTCTACAATGTGCTAAGATGAAATGCAAGCTTAGATGTCTGTAACAGTTTAGCCTGTATAATGTGGCAGAATTACTACATGTTATTTCAGAGCTGAAATTTTTTGCTGAAGTGTAGGGTAAATACAGTTTTTGAACATTGTTATCAAAAATGCAAAATTACTTTTGGTTCTGTGAATGGTAAGTTGGTATTGCTTGTGGTCATCTATGGGAGTGTGGTCAAAATTTGTAACAGGTATAGGAGGGTTGGGAGGTTAATTTACAATATGTTAGTGAGGAAATAAGTCAAGATGGTGCAGCACTTTAAATTGCTTTTGTTTATAATAAACTGAATGGGAAGAATTAGATACTGTAATAACTACCTTAAGAAGCAATGGTATAATAAACTAGGCAGGAGTTGAACTAGGCAAAGCTCGTGCTGGATTTAGTACACAAATGGAATCTTGCCTTTGTATTGGAAGAGCCATTGGGATTCACAGGTTTTGCACTGTGCTAGATTTTTCTAATTCTGGTTTTTTTTTTTGTTTTTTTTTTAATTGAGATTGTAGGTTTGGGTGATATGAAGCAGTCATGTGGCCTGCATTTAATTAACCCTTAAATCTGCCATTTAGGAAAGATTGACTGGCAAGCACATGAAGAGTTCCTGTCTAGTTTTTATGGTGATGTCAGGGTTTTTGTCTTAAAAGCTGTGGGTTTTGGAATGAAGTGTTCTAGGTAATGACAATAGAAATCCATACCTGTAGGGATTCCTAAGTTTTCCAAGGAGATAAGGGAGGGTGGGGGGAGGAAGGCTTATTGCTTCTGCCATTAAATTTTTACTCAGTATGAGAAATCTGTTCCATTTGTGTTTTTTCCCCAGTAGTAAATAAGCAGTAGGTATTCACAGCTGAGAGAGTCTAAGCTAAGTAAAAGAAATGTCCAGGAAAGTGAAATTTAGGAATATCTCTGTGAGTTAAAAAAAAAAATTCTAAAGATTCTACCTGTCCTTCAGAGGAAAATAATGTGTGTTCCAAGTCTTTCAAATCAGTCATCAGGCACTCCTCCCAGGCTTGTTCATATCAGTGTTTGTGTGGGCAGTCTGAGTGTTTTTAGTTTTGGAATTATCTGCTGAGCCTTTACTACCAGATATCCCTATGACCATAACCTAGGTGGAAAAGGTTGTCTCCTGGCTCTTTTAATACAAAAACATTAAAGCCAAAATAAGTAGAATTTGATCTTAGTGGGTGTGAAATGTTTTGTTTGTATTAGCAATTCGCAGATTATGAGAATCAGTCTCCTCTCAAAGGGGAGTTTCAGGGAGTAATTCTGAGGGGGGAAGCTTTCTAGGGAGATTTCAGCTGAAGGTATTAAGTTTAACAAAACTTTACCAAAGTTTACTGTCACTACTCTGTAAGCAACAAAAACACAAGCAACCCAGTTATTCTAGTATTAAAACATTCAGTTGGTGAAAGCTGAAACAATTGCAAATGAGAAATAAGATTGTAGTTTATATTGAAAGTGGAAAATGTGCATCAGGCAAATTAAGAATTTTCGTAGTTTTTTGTGTGTGTGTGTGTCTCTAGCTTTCTACTGGAGATTTGGCTACAGAATGATTTGAAAATCCCTGAAGAGCAAGGAAGTTCTTGGTTTGCTTTAATATAGGAAACCCAACTAGATAGACTGTAAGGTCTTTGATTTTAATTGCCAATATTATAACCAGGTAAGAACCATTCAGTGGTGGAAGCTTTTAACCTCTCAAGTAACAACACCAGGTTTTTCACATGTGAAAACTGGTACTGACAGCAGGAGGGTCAGTAGGATGTGCAGTGATGTTCACCAAGGCAAAGGCTGTGGTGATGGCTGCAGTGTTTCTGCTGCAGTGTTTTCTATCCCTGGAACTTCCAAATACTAAAAACCACTTGGGATGTCTGAAGAGCTTTGGTTACATGTTCTTCTTCTTTCTAGGTCTTTGTTGGTAAGATTCCCCGAGACTTGTATGAAGATGAACTGGTACCACTCTTTGAGAAAGCTGGCCCAATTTGGGATCTGCGCCTCATGATGGATCCTCTTTCTGGTCAAAACAGAGGTTATGCTTTCATTACCTTTTGTAGCAAAGATGCTGCACAGGAAGCAGTCAAATTGGTAAGTAACTTATTTGCAGACTGGACAAGATAATATTAACAGCATGGATAGTGGCACTCCTTAGATAATGAAGTCTTTGAAGTGTTTCATTAAAGTGTCCATTGACAGACTCAATATTTAACTTTCTCAAAAATTTAATACATACAAATAATATTAATCTCCCGATATGATTTACTATATATACAAATAATATTCTTATTTTGGAATCATAGTCTGCTAGAGAACTTGGTTTCTCACAAGTGCTTCCTTGTTTACAGATGAAAAATACATACTTTAAGCTTCACTGTGGTTAAAAAATATCACCTGCCTTCTATAAGGAGCTAATTGGAGGTACTTTGTTCTACTACTGCTGTGGAGAAGGAGGTCTCTGTCTTGGTGCTCGTTATGGTTCACTTTGGTCTTTAGTTCTTTCCAGTGGCAGTGATGCAGTCAGCTCACTGCATGGAGACCTGATTTGGCCTGCATCTGGATGGTGTGGTAGTGGACAGAGAGCAATCCCTGGAGAGTTAAAATGAGAGACAGTGGGCTGATAGGTTCTGGTTCATAGAATCATAGAATGATTAGAGTTGGAAGGGACTCCCAGAGGTCATCCAGTCCAACCCCCCTGCAAGAAGCAGGGACACCCTCAACTAGATCAGCTTGCTCAGGGCCTCATCCAACCTGGCCTTGAACGTCTCCAGGGATCCAGGGGCATCCACCACCTCCCTGGGCAACCTGTTCCAGTGCTCCACCACTTTTACAGTAAAGAACTTTTTTCTAATATCCAATCTAAATCTCCCTCCCTCTATTTTGAAACCATCACCCCTCGTCCTGTCACAACAGGCCCTACTGAACAGGTTCATTTAGCTTTATCTCCTCCTGAGAGGAGGAAGCAGAATTAGGCAGGTCAGTGTGTATCCTCCAGGCAAGGGTTTGGATATGGCTGTGAAATACTGCTTGTACTTTGAAACTGAAAAGGTAAAATGCTTTGTCTCATTTGCTTTAGCAGAATTCATCTGCTTCTGTAGGAAGATCTAGTTAAGTTGTGGGAAAAACCTTCACCAAACCCTAGAGAAACTTAAGAAATTGTTTTCTTGCATTATTGTGGTGGTTTGACCCTGTCTGGAGGCCAGATGTGCTCCAAAGCTGCTCAGGGGACAAAGCTGCTGGACAGGAGAGGAGATATAATGGAGGACACATGGGTTGAGATAAGGACAGAGAGGGATCATTCAGCAGTTGATGTCATGGGTAAAACAGACTCATCATGTAATTAAACAAAAGGCATCTAGTTTATTTCCCCCGTGCCCCTTCCCCCAAGAAAGTAAAAAACAGAGCAGCATAATGAGAAGTAAAACCAAATCTTAACAAACCTTGCCCTGCACCTCCCTTCTTCATGGGCTCAACTTTATTCCCTGTTTCTCTGCCCTTCCCCCACCCCAGGTGGCACAGGGAGGGATGGGGAATGGAGGTTTTGATCATGAATTGTCTCTGCTGGTCCTCACACTCTTCTGTGCTCCAGTGTGGGATCTGACCCACAGCAGACAGTCCTCCATGAACTTCAAGGTGAATCCTTTCCCACTGGGCTTCAGCTCTGTGCCAACTTACCTTAGTGTGGGTCACTTCCATGGGGTGCAGACCTTCAGGCCTGGTCTGTTCCAGCCTAGTCCCCATGGAGTCACAAGTGGAGTCTCTGCATGGGCTGCAGGTGGAATCTCTGCTCCCCATCATCCATGGGCTGCAGGGGGACAACCTGCTCCATCATGGTGCTCTTCACAGGATCCAGGGGAATCTCTTCTGGAGTGCCTCTGCCCGAGCTTTCCCACTGCCCTTGGTGTCTGTGCAGAGTTTCTCACATCATCTCACTCCCTTCTCTGTTGGCAAAAAGCAGCTGCTTGTGGTTTTTTTTTTTGCTTCTCATATGTTCCCCTGAAGATGCCGCCACCATTGCTGATGGGTTTGGCCTTGGTCAGTGGCAGGTCCATCCTTGAACCATCTGGTGTTGGCTTTGGGCCTGGGGGAAGCTTTGTGCAGGTTCTTGCAGAAGCTGCCCCTGCAGCTCCATCCATGCAAACCCACAACTGGAAAGGCTTCAGGAGGAATACTTGCCCCTAAATGTCCCAGTGTTCTGTTTCCCCAGATATTTTCACAAACTTAGAAATAGTTGCAGGTGTTATTTTAGTGGCAGTTGCATGTCTCTGCTGAGGCTGTTTTTACCTATTTAGAACCAACATGTGTGTCTCCTGAAGGAGATGCCTGAAATGTTTTTGAACTTGTGTGCTTCTAGACGTCAGTGTTTGGAGGTGGTGGTGGATACGTTACTCACTTGTGAAGGAAAAATAGTTTTGAAACTTTTTCTGATCATTTAAAGGTGCTCAGGGTTGTTACTTCTAAGTTTTTACTGAGAGTCATGACAGAGAAGATACTAAAGGGACAGGAGAGGTAGCAAATGATGTACCACTGATGGAAGCCTGGCCTCTGTACCCTGGATGTTGCACCAAAATAGTGAATTTGTGTGAAAATGTTCCTGAAGTCCTGTAGCTGGATTCCCCTTTTCCCTATCTCCTCTGCTATACGACTACATGGTTATGGAGCCAAACTTGTATTTGCATGAAATAATCCCAGGCTACTGGGGGAAAGGAAAATGGGGCAGACATGTTACATTTTGGAGCTAATATAACCCTGATTGGTTTCTTCTGACAGAAGAAAGTGTAGTTGAAAATGTGAGCCTTGGTTTTCCCATACTCAGTGGGCCTTCAGCTTACCTTTGCAGGTACCAGTGGGAATGGGATTGGATGTAGGCAAAAAGTACCTCTAAGAGATAATTTGAAAAGCAGATTCAGATTTTCATGTCACCAGAACAGAAAGTTTTGTGTTGCTGTGAATCACTGTTGTATATGGAAAAAAAATGTGAAATGTGTTTTCTTCAGTGTAATCCACCCTGTGGGCACAAGCATCAAGAGGTGGGTTGTCTTTTTGAAAGTTATCTTGTTTGATAACCTCTGGTGCATTAACAGTATTCTAGTTCTTGAACTTGAAGGTGTTGCTCTGTCATCTGTATGGTGGTGCCTCAGCTAGGGTAAAAATGGCTGAAAACTTGCTTTTAAAGAGTTGGATGAGATTTTCAGAGGCTGGCTGACTATCAAACATTCTGCCATGGGTAGGTTGTGTTTTGAAAATCCTACCTAAAAGAAAGATGATGTTTATCTTGAATTCATATTTCTTCAAAGGTTGAATGCCTTGTACCTTCTAGTATCTGTTGGCAGTTTTGGTATTCAGAGTAATCCAGCTGTGGGTGCAGGTACGAAGCCCATGCCCTTTGAATCTCTCCTGTGTTGTTCCTTGTACATTGGGTTTTGGAGCTTTCCATTCATCAGCACTTGTGAAGTTTCTATGGAAAACCTGAGCATGGCAATGTTTGGCAAGTGAATGCTGACCCAGATACTGCAGTTCCAGTTACTCTTGCAATGGGAATTCAATATGCTATGTATAAAAAATAGTAGACCATGAAGAAAAGAGCTGATTTAATGATTTAGAGGATCTCTTCCTTATTATTGTGGATAAAACAAATTAATGACTTCTTTTCTCAGTGTGACAACTATGAAATCCGTCCTGGGAAGCACCTTGGAGTATGCATCTCTGTGGCAAACAACAGGTTATTTGTGGGGTCAATTCCAAAGAACAAAACTAAGGAAAACATACTGGATGAATTCAGCAAAGTCACAGGTAAGACCTTCTTAACGTGTGTATCTCACTGATTCCAGAATACCATTCATACTCTCTGTTTTCTATGTTTAGCTATTTAACATATGTCTTCATCTGTCGCTTAAAATATTTCCTGGTTGGATTTCAAGTTTGTTTCTGGTAGAAATTTGAAGTTTCAAATATATTTTATGGTAGAGTATGAAGGGCCGTGTCTGTTTTACTGATGGTTAAATTAATGATAATGTAGGTTTACAACTTGAGATGGAAACAGCACAAATGAAGTCAGAAAAAAGTGAAGTCCCTAATTCTGTTACCTGTTCTAGCTTCCTGTTGAAGCTTCTCTGTTTGTACTGGTCTACAATAGATTCTGCTTTTATAACTGAAAAGTTTTTGGGGAGCTTCAAACAACTGTGTTGTTGAGGAATGATAGGTAGGAGGGAATATGAAAAGTTTAGAGGGGGTGTTAATGGCAGATTCATTTCTATCATCACTCTTCAGTCTTGTTCAGCAGTGTGCAGCAAGTAGGAAGAAGTCAGCTCATCATTGGAAGGATGCTAATGCTTTAAATACAAGTTTGAAGTCTTGATTGCCTGCTCCTGTTACTGTAGGAGAGTTTTAAACTACTTATTTTTATAGGATTGCTCTATATAAGTACTTCAGGGAAGTGGTGCAACAAAAGGTGAATATTTGTTTAGTTATCTCCCCTCATTTTGGCAAGATGTGGAAGAAACTCTTTCCAGCTTCCCCTGGAGGTGGGGAAGTACCATGTGTTAATGCCAACTGCTTTAAAAAAAAGGTAAAAATGGTAAATCAAAATATGTAGAACTTGCACTGTGTGAACTGTTTGGGCTGATGTTTTGCAGGACCTACCTGTGAGGTGAGTTTGTTCTGGAGAATTCCACCTGCTAGGTTACATGTTTCTGGAGAAATTGCTTGGGTATCTGGTGTTTGTTTTGCTTTTATTGTGCACCTTCCGACTTTCAGGAGTTAGAGTCAAAGGCTGTTTATTACAAAAACCAAATGAGGGTATTTCAGTAGGCTCCAGATTTATTGTTTTCTTCGTTTTGAAGTTTAATACTAAAGACCTGTTTTTCAGAGGGTTTGGTGGATGTAATCTTGTATCATCAACCTGATGATAAAAAGAAGAATCGAGGATTCTGCTTCTTGGAATATGAGGATCACAAGTCAGCAGCACAAGCTCGCCGCCGGCTGATGAGTGGGAAAGTAAAAGTCTGGGGAAATGTTGTGACAGTAGAATGGGCTGATCCAGTAGAGGAACCTGATCCAGAAGTCATGGCAAAGGTAAGTAAAAACATATTGAATGCTACTTCTTTGGGAGGAGTTTCTTTGTGCCATAGTAGCAGAGATTTGTTCCATCTGAGCAAGGTTGGTTTTGAGCCAAGTAGAGTATTTCAAGGGCATTTTTGTAGCAAGCTGTGCAAACTGTCAGGATCTGAGCACTGTAAAGTAGTTGCCTGTGTTAGCAGTCAGCTATAGCATGTTACTTACCTATAAACTAATAGCACACAAGGTTGTTCTGCTGGATTGGCATGAACATTATGATCATTATATATGATCATATATATGGTCATTATCTGCTGGTGATGAGTGCAAGGTGGGTATTTTGGAAAACTTCTCTGGAGTGAGATGAAGGTCAAGTTCAACATGAGGAATGCATGCTCTTTGTCCCTCTGTTTGGGAGAACTTCATGCTGCTCCTGTGGTCTGTTACTAAAATTTTACTGGGATTTGTAGCATCCCAGAAGCAGAAAATGAAAGTTGGATATTCTCCTGTTCATGGAAGGGAACTGTGGAAGGAGAGAAATTGTAGTAACTTCATGCAGGTAACTATTAGGCTCTCTTTCTATTTTTTTATTTTTTAAACAGGTACAGAATTTGTAAGTTTACCCAAAATTTGTATTACAGAAAAGGGAATAACATCTTTAATATTAAAGCTTTCCTGTTGAGGTTTGATTTTTTAAGATTACAGCTTTCTGATTTCTTCCACCAGGTGAAAGTTTTATTTGTAAGAAACTTGGCCACTACTGTGACAGAAGAAATTCTTGAGAAATCTTTTTCTGAATTTGGAAAGCTGGAAAGAGTAAAGAAGTTGAAGGATTATGCTTTTGTTCATTTTGAGGACAGAGGTGCAGCAGTGAAGGTAGGTTGGTTATTGTTTTCTAGCTAAATTGATGTGAGCAGCTCATTTTGTACAAATGGTTTTAAGAAAATTCTTTACTGTAAATATCTAGATAAGGCAATTTTGTAGAGCCCATTAAATAAGGTTCCTATTGTGAGAATAATAACACTAATAATTTTGTTCCTGTGATTTCAGTAGCTAGGAGGATGTGATACTTGCAAGGACAAAACTGTAGCAAGTTAAGGAGTAGACTGGGAAAGAGCTATAGACCAATGCAGGAAAGTCTAGAGAAGAGGAAAAAAAAAATCAACCTAGACAATTTTTCTGAGGAAACACTGACAGAAGGTATCAGTTGTCTCTCAAAGCCCCCTTCTTTTTAAAGGCTGTGTGTAGTTTTGGAGTGACAAAAGTAGTGAATAGAAATTGGAAGGTAACTGAAAGGATGCAAAGAGAAGAGCAGTAGCAATGCTGTTAATGGATTTACCTAGTGAATAACATCTTTAATATTAAAGCTTAGGTTTCTCTACATTAAGAAACCTGCTAAGGTTTCTTAATGTCTCTTAAACATCTAAGGTCATTATTGTAAGCTTCACAGGTGTCTTCCTTTGTATCTAAGAGTAGTTGAGAAGGCTGTTAGTCTGTGCTGTTTGCACTTCAGCAGATTGAATTCTTCTGAAATTATTCCATCATTTTTCATGAATTCACAGTTTATGGGGGAGGAAGGAGGGGAGGAAGTGTTCTACACCTGGGAGACTTGAGCAAGTATATGTGGTATGTGGCTGCACAGGCTGTTCAAAGATTCTTTAATCAACCTTGTTAATCATGTTATAGCCATTCAATCTCTTAAAATGTCCCTACCCACCAAAATGACATTTAGAATACTCCTGAGTATGGCTTTAGGATGAAAGTCACTCATAGTAAATAAAGCTGAATTCAGGTTGAATAGGCTTAGACCATGTCCAAGAGAGCGTGAGAGATTGTTAACAGGAAGGGTAAGTCAGCAGCACCTCTTGAGGTGTTTTACTGTAGTATGTTTTTAAAGTCTCTAGTCTCTTCTCAGTAGACCTTACTCCTCAAGGCTCTATTAGATCTGAGCAAGTGAAAACCTGTAGCAGGTGAGAAGACATCAAGTGCACTACAGCAGAGCGCCTCTAATGTTTATTTTCTCTGAGACAAGCTGGAGTGCTCTCCCATGGAACTGCTTTATGGCCACTAAATTGGTTTATGAATTTTGTGAGGTTTTGTGTATTGATGTGGTGTTTGACCTGCTAAAAGCTTTATTATGAGCCAAATCCACAATAATGTGTGGATTTGGCTCATTGATTCCAGTGTCTGCTTATTTTCATACCTTCTTTGAAGTAAGTTGCTGTGATCTCAGATGTTTTTTAGGCATGTACAGACACATATAGTCTCTGTGAATGCAATGGTAATACCCAGAAATGTTAAAAGCAAAGCAGATATAACCCCAGGTAAAGCATTGGGATGTGTAGTCCTCATCATAGATCGCCAATAGAGCCCCAATTAAATAAGAAATTCTTGGAAATACTTGACTTCTTCCAAGGTAGTGGTGTAGCACGTTCAACTAGCTAGAAAGCCCAAATACAAAAATACAAGTTTGTTTTTTATTATTCTTGTGTGTATGTTCTATACCTGCTTGACAAGTGCAGTGAGTTTTCATGTCAGTGTGAGTAGTGAGAACTTCTGCCAGTGTATTTCTGATGTTTCTGGGGATAGGTACATAGAAAAGTGATGGTGTTAAGACCTTTTTTTAATAATGCTCAGCATGTTGTACTCCCATTCTTTTACCTTATGATATAAAGAGGTGTGTTGGTTTTTTTTTTTCCTCTTTTGTTTTTTTCTTTAAATGCTGCTCCACTGTAACTGATGATTAAAGTGGGACTTGAGTGTTACATATTATTCTGAGTAGCACCCAAACGAAGCACATGGCATAGGTCAGCCTGGAGCAGCACAAACATCTGGTTTCTTTCAGTTAGTTTTAGTTTCCTTCTGAATGGAAACAATTTTTTAGACATTTCTCTTCTAATTTTTGTACAGGCTATGAATGAAATGAATGGGAAAGAGATAGAAGGGGAAGAAATTGAAATAGTGTTGGCAAAGCCGCCTGATAAGAAAAGGAAAGAACGTCAGGCTGCCAGACAGGCTTCCAGGTGCACTGCGTGAGTATTCATTCATTCCTGCACTCCTGCAACACTGCAGAGCGAAGTTCTGCTGGAAGATGAGAGAGCTAGGTGTGAAAAACCCCAGTGACTTCTCTCTATGTTGTGTATTATTAATCAAAAAGAGGAAATATTGTATTTTACTTTGGGAGACTTTTGAAGATAAATAATTTCATGTTTCTTTTTCTTAATAGGTATGAAGACTATTATTACTACCCTCCACCTCGCATGCCGCCTCCTATTAGAGGCAGAGGCCGTGGAGGGAGAGGTGGATATGGCTATCCCCCAGATTACTATGGCTATGAAGATTATTACGATGATTATTATGGTTATGACTATCATGACTACCGTGGTGGCTATGAAGATCCCTATTACGGCTATGATGATGGCTATGCTATAAGAGGAAGAGGAGGAGGAGGAAGGGGTGGGAGAGGTGCCCCTCCACCACCTAGGGGGCGGGGAGCACCACCACCAAGAGGTAGAGCTGGCTATTCACAGAGGGGGGCACCCATGGGACCGCCACGAGGAGCCAGGGGTGGGAGAGGGGGTCCTGCACAGCAGCAGAGAGGACGTGGTGCTCGTGGAGCCAGGGGCAACCGTGGGGGCAACGTAGGAGGCAAGAGAAAGGCAGATGGGTACAACCAGCCTGATTCCAAGCGCCGCCAGACCAACAACCAGCAGAACTGGGGCTCCCAACCCATCGCTCAACAGCCGCTCCAGCAAGGTGGTGACTATGCCGGTAACTATGGTTACAATAATGACAACCAGGAATTTTATCAGGATACTTACGGGCAACAGTGGAAGTAGACAAGTGAGGAGGGATTGAGAATATTGGAAACATAGAATTGGCTATAGCTCTACATCCTTCAAAACAAAATTGGCTTAATGTTTCATCCTTCAGTAGCGATTGGCTGCCATTTGTATTGGGCTGAAGAATCACTCTATTGTGTATATACTCAAGTCTCTTAGTTTTCTTTTTTTCATAAATGCACTTGGACATTACTGGGCTTGCAGAATTCCTGAACTCCATATGGGGTTTCAATGCTTTTATCATTTTAGGCTTCATTTTAGCAGTTTAAAAGCAGGAATGGCACACTGTTCAATCATGATTTTGCAGAACCTCTGGTTTTGGACAGGTTTTTTTTTTTGTTTTTTTTTTTTTATTTGGGATAGGCTTCGTAGAAGTATGCTGTACATAAAAGTAAAAGCTAGTACTTTGTCTTAGTAGTTTTAAGAAATTAAAACAAATTAAGTTTTCTTGTATTGAAAATAACATGATTGTATGTTTTGCATTCCTAGAAGTAGGTTAACTGTGTTTTTAAATTGTTATAACTTCACACCTTTTTGAAAATCTGCCCTACAAAATTTGTTTGGCTTAAAAACGTCAAAGCCGTGGCAATTTGTTCCTTGATGTGATTGTATTTCCAATTTCTTGTTCATGTAAGATTTCAATAAAACTCAAAAATCTATTCAAAACATCACCTATTTCAAATTCAATTGTGTCCTAAAACATTATTTCATTGGTAATTCTTGCGAAAAACATTGTTTTCAAAGTATAACTGCCTATGTGAGTGATCAAATTCGTGCAAAATTCCTTGTGCTTTCCAACATGTAGCACTGTGCACATCAGACTGAAAACTAGGAGAAATTGCAGATAGCCCACAGGGCACTCTTTGTTTAATTGCTGTTCAGTAACTTACCAGCATCTAATTTTTAATTTTTTTTTTTCTCTTTAAAAGTGTTGAAATGTATCCAAACATTCACGGAGATCTAATCTAAATATAATCATCTAATATATTGTGGAGAAGGAAGCAGAGCCTACAATGGTGTTAATTTTGGTTTTATTATGTGCTGTGGAGTCCCTCTAGAGGCTATTCTGTTAGGATCCAGCCACATCGCATTATTCAGCATACAGACACGTAAGGAAATGGTTTGATCTCAAGCTTCTTAGTCTAATCTAAGATAATATTTGACTAGGGATGAGAGTTATAAATTAGGTGCTGTGGCATAGTAAACTAACTTCTTACTACAGATAACAAGCCTGCTCTCCATACTATGCTCGTTTCTGTCTTGACACTTTAATTTGATGTTCTGCCATGATGAACAATTTGCCTTAGAATTCTTATGCCTTGTAATAAAGGCTGTTAAAAAAAAAAACAAAAAAACAAAAAAACATTTGGGGGCATTGCTAGCTGCATTATTGGGGTATTATGTGTTGCTCTGACCCTTGTCTTGGACACTCCCAGATAACTGGCAAGTCATGACATTACTCTTCTGTTTCATCCAAGTCATTCTGTACCCCAATGAAGAACATTTGCTTTTCAAGAAATGAGAAACAAACGGATTAATACTTTCTCTAAAGAAAACTATTGCCGGACCTCTAAGTATCCAAATCAAATACCTTGCTCATACTTGATGTACAGCATTCTAAACACAGACTATTGAGGAAGTTAAAACTTCAGTGGTCATACTCCTCCCTTTGTCTTCTATTCCTGTCTGGTGTCTCTCAAGTGTATTATATCAGAATGTAAACAGAAAGATGAGCCTTCCCACGCTTTACTGCTGTGGTTCTGGTATATAATTGCATGATGTGAGCTTTGACCTGAACTGAAGTGAGAATGTATATCTGGTTTTCAGAAATGAGTTTGTCCCTGTGTCAGGCTTTTCCTTCCAAATTAATATCATTGGTCATAAATAGAGTGTTTTTCAAAATTAGCATGTTAAAGCCATTCTTGTTTTTTGGGGTCTCTTTTGTTTTGGTTCTTTATAAAGATAAAGGGACCAAATACTGCCCTCTTTGTCCTTACTTGAGCAGTGAAGTCAGAGGTAATGTCCCTGAGTATGTTTCAGACTTTTGCCTGGATCAGGCTTGTAATTTTTTTTTTTTTTTAAATACAAGGGCTTGCTGTCCTAGAAGTATGACATCACAGTGATCATACAGCTGTTGTGGCATTGAGCAGAGCCCTGTAGTCCAGACACCTCTTTGCCTTTCCATAATCATTGTAGAGAGGATATGGTAGCAAGGGAGCTTCATTAAAATGAAATTTCAAAGTACTCTCCACTCTGGCAGAAGGACAGTGTTAATGTACTGCATGTTTCAAGCCTTAGTCCAGGAGAGATGAAATGCCAGTGCATGCTTGTGGGGGGTGTGGGGAGGAAGTGAAACCATTATGATGCTTACAGAATCACTGAGGAGCATAAACAGTAGAATTGTCTTCCTCAAGAATTGTAAAGCTTCATTGGTATTTTTCTGCCCAAATCACCCTTTATCCTAATTTTTTTTTATTGATTATGAAAAGTGAGCTATACATCTTTACATTTGAAAACTAAAACCAGTAAAAGTTTTATAACTTATGGATACACAAATTCATCATATAAATTTGCAGCAGTGCTTTATTGAATACTTAAGGATAACGTGTACTACAGCGTCCTTCAGTAGTGGTGTGTATTGGACTTGAAGAACTTAACAAAACTACTGAAAAAAATTATTGCATAGAGATACTCTAGCACAGTGGAAAAACCTACCATGCCTGATGACAGATACTCAAGGGAAGAATCTTCTCAGCACAGTTCTGATATCTAGCCAAAACAAAAAATAAATTCAAATATACTCTCATGCATGTTTTGATTGTTTCTTCAGCATAACTTAGCAAAAATCCTCTTGTAGAACATGTTGAAAACAGATTTCAACTGGCAAACCAATATAAACTTACTGGAGTGTCCTGCTGGCGTTGGAGGAGGAGCCATGAAATGGGATTTTAATAATCATTTGATCACTCATTTATAGCAGTTGCTTAAATGTCTGTATTGATAAGGTGCTTGACGTAAAAATAAGTAGGTTGTCTGGTCCCTAATAATTCCAAAACTTTAGAAATATTTTTTACAGCTATTGTGTTACTAGACTTACTGTCACATTGTTAACAAAGTCAGTTGGCTAAACTCAGCTTTTTAATTCTACTAATTCATTAAACATAGGCTGCATTTTTTCAGTGTTAAAATGGTTCAAGTTTTTGTAGCAATTCTTTATTTGCAGGACTTGGCTGCTGTAGTCTTAATTATTAGAAAGAAGGACAACTACATTGTTTAAACCTTTTCAAAATAAACTAAGTAGAAGATCACCGCATGATTTTGGTGACTGTATAAAACACGACCACATTTTGTTCCCTCTGCACTGGGACATGAAGTCCATTTCTGTATTTTGAACTACAGAGAGGAAAAAAAAATACAGAAGACACTCTTATTATAAGGCTAGCAGGAAAAGAAATGGCAAGTATTGAGCAAAAATTCTTAAACCTCTTAGTAAAACATGTTTGGCACCTAGAGTTGTAGACCCTCATGCAGATGTCTGTGCTGTCAGCAAGACTTCATTGTTCCTAAGAGCTGATGGAGGCCCATATGTAGAACAGGAGGACCCTGTCCTATCCATCAGGACTAGTCTTTGATTCTGTTACTTGAGTTGGAGCTCTGCTGTGATGTAGGATTGCTTGTGCAGTGAAGGCTTGCCAGGTTGCATTCTACTTGAGTGGATCAAAGCCTTATAGAAAGAGTGTAACAAGTTGTGTTTCCTGGTTTTGTTTGTTTTATTTTCTAAATAAAAAGTTAGAGCTTCTGTTAACTTAAAATTTGAATGAAGCTGTTGTAGTTTATTGGCTTAAAAAAATGTCTTCAGAAACCCAGGGTGGCTGAGTGTATATTAGTTGACAAAATGTGTAGAGTGGGAGGGGGAACCATTTGTGTTAAAGGGAAATCTTAATCTTTGGTTCTCATTCAAACAAACTGCTCAAGGTGGGTCTGCAGTATTTGGTCATTGATCAGGAACAACTGAAATTTTAGAGCAGTTTCTTTTCAGCAATTTCTTCTCTGAAGAAATGTTTTAACAGCTTGGAGGTTACCAGAAGCTCTGAAAGACAGTTCAGAATATATTGCATCACGTTTTCTGATGTCCACAATCTACAAGTGTCAATTTTGTGTTTTAACTCCTTCCTTTTACCTGACTATCAGGGAAGCGTGGTTGAGGCTGACCTGACATGTCATGATGTCGACTTGCTAGGTGGGGTTCGCAAGGGACATTAACCTTGGAGTTATCGGTAAGACAACTTTCTTTCTAATTTCCTTCAGTAAGATTAAAGGGCTGGGGTGGGAGGAGGGAGGAGATGAGCTTCACACACCTGATCACTGGAATATTGTTGAAAATCTGCCATTACCATGGAGAAATTCCAAGCACTGGCGGTAGAGGTTGAATTTAAATGTGTCCGTGCTCGAGAGGAGCATGGCGTAGGATCTTACAGCTGAAATGAGTTTGAAAAGATGACTCGCACTTCAAAAGAAAACTGGATGCTATTTTATAGGTGCTGGAAGCAGAAAAGGTTTTGAACACCTAAATTTTTTCCTCTGAAGTTAAATCCAGGTGTGGGGTTTTCCCCCCCAACCATGAAAAGTCATAGAACTTACAGCACGCTTCTTCAGAGTCTAAGAATGCTGTTGAGAAATGTGTCCAAGTAGATATGTGTCAAATAATAAAATTTTACCATGAAAGTATAACAAAACTGGCATATCGTGAGTTTCGAATCATTTATCTGTGAACATGGTAGTACTTAGCAGGCATTGACACAGACAGAATTGCTGTTAAACCAAGGGACAGCTGTAGTTAAGAGAACCCACTGGATTTAAGTAACCATCTCTCCTTGTTGAGCACATGATGTCTTGGTTCTAGTCAAACAAATAACAAAAGCTGAAGAACAGATGTGCAGATCTAACATGCTGAATCCTTCATGGCACCGGCTCTTCCTGCACATTTCTTCAGCCAGAAGCATCCAGCCCCTTCTGTCCCCCTCGCGCGCTCACACAGAGCTTTGAGAGGAAAGAGCTTGCCAGGCTACTAGGAGCTCTCCAGGCTCAGTCATTCTGTACTGTGGGACTGACTAGGATGCCAGTTCTGATTCCAGCTACAGGGAAGTGGAACTGGTGAGTAAAGGCATTTCATGAGGGTTTTTCAGATACAAAGTATTTGTTTAATTCCAGATAAACTTTGCTTGGCATATCTCGATTTGAAAATGGTTTTGATTACAAAGTCATCAGTGCTGTTTCACTTGAAAGATCTTACATGGAACTGGGAGGATCTCTTGTAACTATGGACTCTCCAGACTGCATGGTCATGGGGAGTTACAGATGTTAAGAAGTGTAATATGACTTGTTGAATATACTCCAGTGGCTCTTGGAAGTGAAGCAGATGGCAAGGTGGTTGCAGGAGGGAATAAAACCCGTGAGTGGCTTGGCTTTGCACTTGTGGAATTTGGAGATAGCTGTAGGAATGCACAAGGGCCTGGACTCCTTTTCTAAATCAGAAACATCAGACTCTTACCAGTGAGGTTTGAGTTTAAAACACAGCTTCAAAATTTATATGTCTGATTATAATCTACCCAGTTGCAATAAATGCAGGAGAAGAATGAAGAACAGACCAAACTGGGCCCCTCACTTCAAGAAGGATGTTGAGGTTCTGGAGCGTGTCCGGAGAAGGGCAACGAGGATGGGGAAGGGTCTGGAGAACAGGCCCTACGAGGAGGCTGAGGGAGCTGGGG
>VXBZ01010313.1:23312-44172 GCA_013399135.1 Heliornis fulica | reverse complement strand
TGTCCTGAGAGAGTCCTCAAGCACTGGGACAGGCTGCCCAGGGAGGGGGTTGAGTCCCCATCCCTGGAGGGGTTTAACAGACGGGGAGATGTGGTGCTTGAGGACGTGGTCTAGCGGTGGACTTGGTGGCGGTAGGTTAATAGTTGGACTGGATGATCTTAGGGGTCTTTTCCAGCCTTAAAAATTCTATGATTCTATGATTCAGCTCTCCAGTCAAGTACAGCTTTGCTTTTTTCCTTCTTTAGTACCAGTCTTGTTGGACTTTCTGCAGATCTAAGTTTACACACAATTATTTTTTAAAAAAAAATATTCCTAGCAGCCTCTCTTTGTATCCATTCGCATTTCAAGGATTATCTGTTGCACAGGGTCTGTTCATGTGACATCATCAATGCACCTTCAGACATTTCAAATCCAGCGTGCAGAAAATGCATTGCTGACTTCAAGAGGGCACGTGGTGTAAGCATTACTTTTGTGGTAGGGAGGGAGAGCTAATTGTGGAGAGCATTCAGCTGTCTTAGCAGTGAATGGCCTTTTCTCTTTGTACATTCCCTGCTGTGCTGCTCAAACTTCAGCAGAAAAAGGGGGAGCAATATGCTGCACGGGCTAAAATCCCAGTGATTAAAAATAGTTGAAGTGCATAATTGAAGATAGTGTGTACTCAGGAGAGCCAAATGCATGTTGCATAGGCAGTAATTTGATGTTTCCTAGGCTCACTTGTTAACTGCCTCCTGGCTGCTTTCTCAAAGAGTCCTTTGGGGTCCATTCTGGGGTGCCATGTTGAACCCTACTTAAGTAATTGGGCTTTAAAATTCAATATATTGAACCAGTGAGGTTTTGCTGGTAGTATCTATAGAACAAACACCAAAACCAAGAACACCTTTTTTGAAGTTTCATGCCTGTTTTGTCAAAACCAGAGTTCTTGAACTTTTCTTTATATGTTTTCAGTCAGTCAATTGCAATACACAGTTTTTCTCCCCATGGTGCTGGGTGAATTCTTTCCTCCTTGTTCTGTGCAGTGCTGGCTGTAACAGCCCTGAGGTCACAGGAGAGGAGTTCTTCCTAGTCTCAGTATTGTGCACCTGTGAATTTGTAGCAGCCTGAAAGACCCATTGCAAGGAGTTTTACTTGGATGCAGACCTGTCCTGAGTAAGTTCTGCTACATAACATGCAAATACTGGAGCTGGTGTGCGAGACCTTGATCTGCAGTTATGTAGAACTCCTGATCTCAACATCCAAACCACCTCAGTAGTGTTTTTGCAGTGGTTCTGGCTGAGGATGGACATCCAGCACAGAGGGTTCTGCAGGTTACCAGCAGCTGCAGATCGGTCTCAGCTGACACAAAACACACTGGTGTTGCTGTTAATTCAGTTATCTTACAGTGACACCTCTGCTTGTTCAGTTCTAGGTTTTACTGGCTATAAATGATTCTTCCTGCGAGGAAGCAGGTCAGGCCTGTTAGTTAATATTTTATTTATCACTTTGTTTCCCCTTTGAGCAACCAGCAGCTGTAGCTGTTCTTAAGGTATGAAATACGCATTTCCATCTTCCACATGTTCCTTTTTTGGTTTTTGTTTCTGCTGGTTTGTGGCCTGTTACTGGGCACTCGGGTGCTTGGGTTGTTTCCAGTTAGAAGTAGCAAATATGTTCTGCTTATTTTTTCTGTTGGAGATATTGGGAAAAGGAGAGAGAGAAGAACAGTGTGGCTGTGAAGGTCTAAGCTAGCAGCTGAGGGGCCCTGCACTCAGGTAGAAGTAAAGTCTCTTCTGATAAAGTTCTTGTGGAGTCCCTTGTGCTCATCTGGTACTTTAGAGCAGAGCTTTGGGGCAGAGCTCTCGGTGAGCTCGCGCTGAGTGGGAAGCGTGCTGGAAACTTTGGCTCTTTGTTTTTCAGTGTGAAGGAATAAATTAGTCTGAACTAAATAAAATGTTAAGTGTAAAACAAACTCATCTTGTGTGTGCCTTTAGGCAGGTTCTAGGTGTTTGGCATCAAGTAAGAACAATATTGGGAGATGTCTGTGAACAGCTGCTCAGACTCTAGGCGGCTGCGCACACACATCCTTTCAGAGCTCAGCTGTCAGGTCTGAGCGTTCCCTGTTCCTACATCACTGGTCCAGGAGAGGCATTGACATCTCTGTAATGCACTAATCCATAGATAAGTGTGTGGATTAACTTTTGCATGGGATGCCTCCACCAGATGAGTTTTTCCTTTGGAAATGTGAGTCTCAAAGGCTTTTGGCTATAGTCAGGTGTTGGTGTGTGGTCATTTCGACTCTGGTGTCTTTTAGGGGTGCTCATGTTCAGACTGATATCATGTCTGTGATGAGTTGCATTCAACTGAAGCAGTCCTAATTTTTAGTCTTTAAACTAGTTTTTATCCTGCTGTATTTGCTTGTGCCTCACCTCTCACATGGTGAGTGCTGTGTCATGACCAGAGCTCTTGGCTCAGCATCTCACTCACAGACCAGAACCCTGCTCCCAGCCAGTTAGTTATGTCCTACCGGCATGATGGAGAAGATCAGGTTAGTTCTTGTCCATCGACTTCTGAAAAGCTCCTGAGCTTCCATTAGCAGTACTTGTGGAAGCACTGGAGCAAGGGAGCAGCTGTTTAGTATGCTGGGGTGTATGGATAGTTCTGGTAGCTCCTTGGTATCAGCAGTTAAGTTCTAGCTGCCTGGGGGAATCTCCAGATAGGTGGCAAATTATTTAGCTCTGGTTTTAGAAACACTTAAATAACTTATGGAAATTATTGCCTTAAAGTGTTGTGTAAGCAGTTGAAGTTTGGTGGCAGAACTGTAATAACTGTGTCTTCAAAAATTTTTGTTTTTAGAAAATTATATATTGGTGGGGCAAAAGTTTGGGTTTTTTCCATCCAGATAGGCTTTATTCTAAGTACTGGCATTAAAAAACCAGAGGATTGTAATCCAGTTGAATTGATCTCTACAGTTTCTATGCAAAAATATAGTTTTCAAGTCATCACCCAGAGCAGACTGCTAGGAAAGTTAGTGCCTTCAGAAACAGGGACTGGGTGAACTGAACTTCTTCCAGCCTACAAAAGGCATTTTGAATGACAGACATGCAGTGATAGAGAACAGGCTGTGGGGCAGAATCCAGCCCTTGGTTTTACCTGTGCTGCACAGCACAAAAAGGTGCTTCTGGTCTAACCCTCTTCAAGGCTTTTCAAACTTCAAAATGTTGTAGTCTGCAGAAAGTTAGAACTACCATGACTGGGAAATTGGGTCAGATTCCTTCCTCATCTAGTGAAGATGTCCCTGCTTTTACTGCAAGGGGGTTGGACTGGATGGTGTTTAAAGGTCCCTTCCAACCTAACACATTCTGTGACTCTTGAATGATACTTGATGGCCCCAAACCTGGAACAGTTGGGGATTATTTTCCCAATTAGTTAATGTTTAGTGCTCGCAGGTCTTTTAGTTGAAAAAAACCCCAAAACCCCAAAATAATACCCAAACAAACTCACAATAACAAATTACAAAGCCACAAAACCAACTGAAAAGACCCCACAAACCCCCCACTTCCACCCCACCAAACAAAGCCAGCCAGCACACTTCATTTTGGGCATCTTTACCTACTGTGCATCCTGTGGGCAGAGGGATTTGCAGCAGTGGTCCTGCAGGTAGGTGCAACCACACATTTTTTTACAGGACACTCCACTAACCCTGCAGTGTAAGAACATACATACAGATGGTCAGGTCTCAACCACCTCTGAGGTGTGCTGCAGGCAGGTCAGGGTTGGAGTATCTCTGATGGTTGTGGAAATCTGATGCTGGGAATCTGAATATCTCACACAGTGATAAAGATGAAGCCATGGTGATAGAATCATGGAATTGTTAAGGTTGGAAAAGACTTCCAAGATCATCTAGTCCAACCATCCCCGTACCACCTATATCACTTACCAAGCCATGTCCCTAAGTACCTTATCCAACCTTTCCTTAAATACCCTGAGGGATGGTGACTCCACCACCTACCTGGGCAACCTCTTCCAGTGCCTGACTGCTCTTTCTGAGAAAAAATGAGGAGAAATTTCTAACCTGAACTTTCCCTGGTGAAACTTGTAGCTATTTCCTCTTGTCCTATCACTAGTTATCTATGAGAAAAGGCTGACCCCCAGCTCACCACAACCACCTTTCAGGTGGTCATAGGGAGCAGTGAGGTCTCCCCTGAGCCTCCTCTTCTCCACACTGAACAGCCCCACTTCCCTCAGCTTCTCCTCATATGACTTGTGTTCCAGAGCCTTCACCTTTATTCACCTTTTGTTCTCCAGCAGTTTTGGATTCAGTGTGAACTTTTTGGTGAATGCAACTTCAAGGGCTACTCTTAAGCATTTCTGTTGAATACTTGTTTGGTTCTTTCCAGCTGGACCCATTTTCTTTCAGATATTCTTCAGGAGCTTACTACAAAAATTCTGGTCATCAGTGTCTAGTCAGCCTGCATGCCATACAGCCTCATGTCAGATTTCTGTAATGCTGATTTATTTCTTTTAATTGCTGCACCTTTCCAGCATGACAATATATTACATTCTTCTGAGAAAGCAACCTGTAGGCTTTTTGCAGAGCTCACTGCAGAGCTGAGCACATAGGTCACAAGAGAAAGCCAAGTTCAGGTTGAAGAGGGAGCCCTTAGCTGTGCTTCACAGCAAACTGGCATCCAGGGAACATTTCCCACTACTTCTTGTTCAGATTCAAAGTGGTGTTTGACCATCACTACTGTTACCCCTCGTTACAATGGAGTGTACTTGCTGCTGGCAGTTCTTGCTACTCTGGAACTGCACAAGCCTGTTGATACTACCAGGGAAATTGAATATATGGCACCTGAGAAACAAGGGTGCTTAAAGCCTTAATTGTAGTATTTGTAGCTTTGCTGTACTACTTTTCCCTGTCCCTTCTTGGACTGGATGTGTGCTTCTGCTTGTCTTCTGTTGCAGAGATATAGAGGGTTACAGATCCCCTGGGATCTGTAACCCTCCAACCCCCCAAACCTTGCAACTGGGCTCAGATCTGCAGCAGCTGCAGATCTGAGCCCAGTTGCAAGGTTTGGGGGGTTGGAATGGGCCGTGCTGGTTTTCAAGTGAGGTTTTGATGTGGTCTGTAAAGGTCCAGATATGCACAGTTCTTTTATTTGCGTTTCTTTCTCTTGACTTATTAATCTTGTCAGAATTTCTAGGTGGTACATGTAGAACAGGAATGAAGAGAGGTGCTTATTAGCTAATTTTGCATTTAATTTACCCATTTTATCCAAGCAATCATTCAGTATTCCTCATGTCTGCAGAGGCCTAAAACGTGTATTTTCTCAAACGTCCCTTGCAAACATTTCAGTGTTACACAGCTCCACCCGTGTCGTTTCTCTACGGGCAGTCTGTAGAAAATAAATGTGCTTTATTTCTCTGCTTTTATTTGTTCTTGACTGACTCATGGCCAGACTCTTTTTTAGACCTCTCCTTTAGGTCTCAGCTGCATGTGCTCATAGAGGTGTGTGGTGCAGTGTGTGACACCTGAAGGTCACAGATGCAGTCTGGCTCCCTGGGCACGTGCAGCGGGGTCTGCGGTGCAGGTGGCTGCTCAGATGCAAGAGGCTGTTCCACCAGTGTAGGTCGTCTTTTCTCTCCTTGGAAGGAGCTTCAAAAATCCTCCTAAGCAGCAGAGCTGAGGTTTAAAATAGAAG
This sequence comes from Heliornis fulica, assembly GCA_013399135.1. NCBI lineage: Eukaryota > Metazoa > Chordata > Aves > Gruiformes > Heliornithidae > Heliornis > Heliornis fulica. The sequence goes on along the minus strand of VXBZ01010313.1, from coordinate 38,497 downwards.
CAGATAAAGAACATCAAATGCTTGGCTGTATCAGTAGCTGTTGAAATGAGATAAATATGCAAGGACCTGAGCAGCTGAAAGCGATGTTTCCAGGGTGGTGCCAGAGCAATGTGTGGCTCTGTGTGTCTTCCATGGGTACCAGTGATGCAGTTGTCCAACTCATAGTTGCTCTGCCATTTCCTCCACCAAGAAGGAGCACTGATGGCTTTTAACTTTGAATTAATGAAATAACATTGAAAATCAGCATGCTTTATCATAGCACAATCTAAGAGTTTAGCATGGAGGTTTCAGAGTCCAGTTCATTGGTGGGAATTGCCATACTTTTCACTTGGAATGTTTATTCCTTTACCATCATTAATTTTCACTTCCTTGAGCTTTTTATATTAACTCAGCATTTTTAGTGTTCTAATTGCATATAACCCATAAACTTAAGTGCTTAGGGTCAAGGTGTGATAACCTATCTTTCCACAAAGGCTTGTCCTGCAAGGTAGAGATTTTCAGCAGACTGAGGAAAATTATTTTTTTGGCAGTCTTGTCTTGTTTGAACTGTCAAGTACAGCTCAAAGTATGTGTCTGCAGATGTCATCTTTGGAGCATAACATTTTCTACCAAGTTTGGCTTCTTTCGGTTCTGAGAGAGAAGTGTTAAGGTGAATGAACTGGGGAAGTTTTCCACTCAACTCTTGTACAGGACTGACCTTCAAGAAAGCAGGGGGGAAAGGGCATCTGCCCAGTAGACCAGTGTAACCAGTTACCTCCTTCATTAATGGAACTTGTTCTTTCCCAAAGGTCTCTGAGCAGCGAGGGGGGTAGTTGGTCAGAGGTGTGTAATTTGTTAGAGCTGGATGGAATGAGTCTTTTGCACATGGGTCCTCGTGAACAAAACCAAGTTCACTCCTTTCTCACTAGCAGGTGGAGACTTTTCCCATGGCTTAGGAAGTGGCAGTAGTACTTAAATATAGAAAATAAAGTGGATAATGTCCAGCCTTTCTGACCTGCTGTCTGTAGACTCCAGCTTGGTGTGGTGGAGAGCTGCGAGGTGCATACCCCATGCTCCAGGGAGCCAGGGGTGGGGACCTTCAGGAGACCTCCCAGCAGAGGACAGTGCTACTTACCATGGGGATCCTGCCTTTCCTGCTGTGATACTTTCTTCACACTGCTGCTCTTCTGACTGGCATGAAGTGGACTTTGAGTAACTGGAGAAACTTTTGGGTTGAACAAACCCATCCCCAGCCAGCCCTGGTAGGAAGATTGTTAGTTCAAGCAGATGCCAGCTCTGTTTGCATTGTGCTTTGAGACCGTTGCTGAAAGGGAGCTCTATGAAAGCAGCATGCAGTGAACCAAGCAGTGTGTAGGGAGCTTTTAAGAATCCCTGTCTACTAAAACACAGACACAGCAGTAGTTCCAAAAGTGAGTAAAAACTTTACTTCACATGAGTATTTCTGGAACACTGCATTATTACTCTCTTTAACTGTATTTCCTTTCAAAAAGATTGCAGTGAGCAGCACTGCATCCAGATGTTCTCTTATAGGGACATGTGAATAGACACCCCATGGATTTGCACGCTAACTACTGGAACAAACCCTCTGCAGTTCTGTGTGTTCAGCCCTTCTGGACACCATGTCTGTGGGTTGATTACCCTGTATGAAGTGATACAGGTGGGAGAACTGCACATTTGTTGTATCCAGCATACCAGGAAAAGAAATTGAATATAGTGTGCCTAAAAAAGATATAAAGTTGAACAGCAGGCTCACTAAAGATGACACAAGAACCATATTCTCCTCATATTTCTTCCAGTACCTCAAGGGGACCTACAAGAAAGATGGGGAGAGGCTGTTCAGTGGGGCCTGTTGTGACAGGACAAGGGGTGATGGTTTTAAAATAGAGGGAGGGAGAATTAGATTGGAGATTAGGAAAAAGTTCTTTGCTGTGAGAGTGGTGGAGCACTGGAACAGGTTGCCCAGGGAGGTGGTGGATGCCCCTGGATCCCTGGAGACGTTCAAGGCCAGGTTGGATGAGGCCCTGAGCAACCTGATCTAGTTGGGGGGGTCCCTGCTTCTTGCAGGGGAGTTGGACTAGATGACCTCTGGGAGTCCCTCCCAACTCCAGCCAGTCTATGATTCTGTGATTCTATATTCTTTGTTTAGTACAAGATGCCGATTTTGGGTCACTCCACATAGTCCTTCGTGCTGGTCAGATGGGGGAGGTTCATCTAGACACAGTACAGTTAGAAACCTGTTTACTTGGACAAATCTCAACAGTCGAGCACTGGAGTTTTTAGTAAGTTAGGAAATGGTTTGGGGTCACCCTCTCTCTTGTACTCCTCCATCTGGTCATCTTGGTTGGTGCAGCAGTTGGTCGAGAGGTTCTTCCCAACTACCTGTCATCTCATACAGATGTCATTAACAGTGCAGTTCTGCAGAAGTTTGAGTGTCAGTGCACTGCCCATGCAAGAATCAGACCTTTCTAGAAGCAGGTATTCTGTGAGTGCTGCAGTCTGCACTGGGGAACTCACAGAGATAACACTGTTCTGTTGGGGTTTGGCTGTGTGCAGGTTTTGTGTAGGTAGCACAGCTTGTCCAGGGAGGGGATTGTCGCACTCCACACTGCACTGGGCTGGCCTCACCTTGAGCACTGGCTGCAGTTTTGGGTGACACAGTACAAGAGGGACACAAAACTATTGGAAACACACCAGGGAAGTGGTCCCAGCCCCCAGCTGGGCTGAGCTCAAGCAGCGTCTGGACGATGCGCTCAGTGCCCTGCTCTGACCTGGCTGCTCCTGTGTGGAGCCAGGAGCTGGGCTGAAGATCCTCATGGGTCCCATCATGGGAGATTCCAGGATTCTGTGAGCTGAAGGGTGTATTGAGTCTGGCTGACTCCAGTTTCCCCGCAGCAGCCCTCGCTGTGCTGTGTATGGGTAGCTAGCATGGTGTTGGTAACACACCGGCCTGTTGGCTGTTGCTGAGCAGTGTTGGCACCCAGCAGGGCTGTCTCTCCAGCATTTCCTCCCCCTCAGCAGTAGACTGGGGGTGGGCAGGTTTCTGGGAAGGAACATGGCCAGGACAGCTGTCACAGACTGACCAGCGAGGTGCTCCATACGATACGGCATCTGCTCAGCAGTGAGGAGCTGGAAGTTAAAGGGCAGGAAGGAGGGCATGAGGATTTTGGGGTACTTTTTGTTCAGTTTGGGTTTTTTTTTTTTTAAATGACATTTGTCTCCTGGAGCAGCTGCTATACATACTGAGGCCCTGCTTCCTGGGAATTGGCTGGACATTGCTTTCTGATGGCAAGTACAGAATAGCATTTGCTTTGCTTCCACGTGTGGCTTTTTGCTGTATTAAATTGTCTTTTTCTTGGTTCATAAGTTTGGGGTGGTTTTTCCATCGTGTTTTCCCCGCTGAGGAGGGGCTCAAGAAGCAGCTTGGTGGACACCAGGTCTCCAGCCAAGGTTAAGCCACCCCAGAAGGGTTGAGTGTAGTGGATGCCATCAGCTGCTGTGTGACTTTCTGAAGGGTGAAGCCTTATGTTTGTACAGAGCAGAGTGTTGGTTGTGTTCTCAAGGTTGGGTGTAGCCATGTCTGTATGCTATGCAGATATGCATTCCTTACCAGAGGGAGAGGTTAAGTCAAGGGTGCCTTAAAAGAAGTTGCTGGAAGCAGGAAGGTGAAGTGTGTGAAATGATGTCAGGTATCCAGGAAAAGAGCCCCTTTCCTGGCTGAGGACAACAGCTGGCAAGTTCCTTCTCTTTGGGGTTGCCCTTGAGTTAAAAAAACCAATATGGTGGTAATGCCCATGCACAAGGCTAGAGGAAAGTGAGTGATAGGGAGATGCATCCAGCAGGGTGGGTGCTGTTCCTGCCAGCTGAAAAATGGGGGGTAAAGCAGGTGAGAGACCTGAGTCAGCATTAGGGAGGTCCACCCAAAGACTGGGAGGGTGTCAGGATGTGGTGTCTCCTGTGCCCTGCAGGGTCTTTCCGAGGGACTGTGCTCTGTCTCCATCTCTGCTGTGAAGTCAGCTGGTGATCAGCACACTGGAGGATCTTGCTCTCTGACCTGAGCCTCCCTAGAATGTCTCTGAGTCCTTGTCTCTTCCAGCAGTGAGCTCATCCAGGAATCAGTAGACCGTACCAGAGCTTCCACGTTTGAGAGGTTTGAGTCAGGCAAAGTCATCTCAGATTTCTGAAGCATAAATACCTGCCAAGACTCTGAAGACCCCAAGCAGCAGCGAAAGTTTCCAAAAGAATTTTGCGTTGGCAGTTGACGTAACGTGGGGCAGCATCGAAGTTGCATTCAGAGTAGCCACATGCTGTAGTGTTAGTCTGCTGTGCTAATAGGTCTTAGATTTTTCTAAATGCAGTAACTGAGGACAGAGTAGCAGTGGTACTTCGGTATGGAGAAGACAGCCTGACAAAGTGCTTGTTATTTTTTAAGAAAGTGACTTCTGTTGGGTTTTTTGTTTTTCAAAAATTATTTTTTTAAGGACATACTTATGAGTCATATCTTTCCATTTTAATATCTTCCTCTACAGTTTAATTAGTCCTGCTGGGAGGAGGATACCCTTTCTGATTAAGGAGGCAGGGTAAACTGACAGTGGATGGTAGGACTCATGGGAGCAGTGAACAGCTTTTTCCTAGCATGAAATCTGAACTTTAAAAACTAACAAGTTGCTTGTAGGCTGGGCCACTGTCAAGGGAGTAGCAAGTAATAACACTACATTTTATCTGTGCTGTCTTCTATAGCTATATATGTTTCAGGTTGAGGTCCTAGGTATGGAGAGCAGCCTTGAGCAGAAGGACTTGGGGGTACTGCGGATGAAGAACTGGATGTGACTCGACAGTGTGCACTGGCAGCCCAGGAAGCCAGCTGTGTCCTGGGATGCACCTCCAGCAGTGGCACCAGCAGGTCTGGGGTGATATTCTGGCCCTCTGCTCAGCTCTGGGGAGACCACCCTGCAGTGCTGTGTCCACCTTGGGGATCCCCAGGACAAGAAGGACCCAGAGGTGTTGGAGCGAGTCCAGAGGAGGCAACAGAAATGATGTAAGGGCTGGAGCAGCTCTGCCTTGGAGACAGGCTGTAAGTGAGTTGGCCTGGTTCAGCCTGGAGAAGGCTCTGAGGGGACCTCCAGTACCTGAATGGGACATAAGAAAGTTGGAGAAGGACTTCTTAGTGGGTTCTGTTGTGATAGCACATGGGGAATGGGTTTAAACTAAAAGGGGGTTGGTTTAGGCTGGATTAAAGGAAGAATGTTTTTACATGGAGGGTGGTGAGACACTGGCATGGGTTGCCCACAGAAGTGGTAGGTGCCCCATCCCTGGAGACCAGCCAGGTTGGACGGGGTTCTGAGCAGCCTGATCTGGTTGAAGATGTCCTTGCTCAGATGGACTTCAGAGGTCCCTTCCAGCCCAAACCAGGCTGTGATTCTGTGAAGCTTGACGTGCAAAAAAGTTTTGTGTTTCATAACTCTTCAGCAATTGTGATTCTCACAAGCCCCACAGAAAGTCAGGAGTTGGAAGGGACCTTGAAAGGCCATCAACAATGAGTAAATTAATGCAGGACAGACCACAGGGGTGTTTCATGTAGCTTTTTTTTCTCTATAAAACGTAGCTAAGAGACACAGAGCTGGATCTTGCAGTACAGACTGTGAGCTTTGCTCTTGATGCACCAGAAATTGTGGGGGCTACAAAATTCACATTGATTGGCAGTTACTCTGGTTGATGAAAATCTGATGACAGTGCCTGAATTTATAAATCCCCTGTGCAAGAGAGACTGCAGCATGTCAGTATGTAAGAGGAAAGGTGGGACTGGCAAAGCCACACTGATCCCAAGCAGAGACAGGCTTCTCTGATGCACAGATCTGTTGATCTCTGCTCCAGATTGAGACCACAAAATCTTTGGTGAGAAAACCCCCAAACAACCCCCAATTGGACTTGAACACCAAAAGGCTGGGGATGGTTGTGGTTTCTTACAGGATTGCTTGATGAAAACTGGGGTGCAGTGTGTGACCAGACACGTTTGCTCCCAGCGCTCACGGTTGGTGCTGCCGCTGTGACGGGTGAGCCCGTGTTACTGCTGGCTGAGGGGGATGGCTGGTGGCAGGTTGAAAGGAGGAGCAGAAGCCCATGGCTGTGGAAGGTGATCCCTATGGTCATTTAGTTGTCTAAATAAAGTAAGATATTTTAGAAATGACAGTTGATATTTTTATTTGGTTTCTTCGGTGTGCAAGTGCCTGCTCCCCTTACCTACTAATGATGTTTCAGCTTCCATTCTCATCTCGTCTCTCGTAGTCCCTGAAGAGTATTCCTGATGCCCTCAAGAGGTGGCTGGTAAGTTGCCTGTCTTTGTAACTCTGGAAAAGGTTTAATTGCAGGCTTTTCTAAAAATACCTAATTCCTAGCACTCCATTTGTGTCCAGTCTGGTGTTTCAGCCACATTGGACTGAAATTGTGTCACACTCTGTCACAGTATGGAGTGAATCAGGGGCTGGATAAGCTTTTAAAGTTATTCAACACTTGCTGACTGAACTGTTGGCAGCAGTGCTGGCAGCCTGTGGCACTGCCATGGGTTGTGCTCTGTGCAAAGTGCTGCACCCTCGGGCTGATGCCTTGTGCAGAGCAGTGAAGGTGGGAAGGGGATTACTGGAGCACAAACATCAGCCCTGGCCTGGCTTCTTCAGCTGGGTACTGTGTTCTTCAGTTTGTTAGAATAGCACATCCTGTAATCAAGCTATACTTAGCTACTTGAGTCAAGATTAAACTTAGCTGAGTTCTTTTTAATTGAAAGGGCTCAGAAAAACCTTTGTTTCAGAGTGTTAGTAAATGCTTCTTACTGTTTTGACCACAAATTTCAGTTGTATCCTGATGTAAATAATTTTGGCCTTCCATCATCTAGTGTCCCTTTTGTAACCCACATCTCTAGTTCCCTTTCGATATTTTTGTTGTTGTTGTATTCCCCCCACCCCCCACCAATATTTTTTCCTTTTCTAGGTTTCCTGGATTTGGGCTCTGTCCCTCTCAATCTCTTGATGTCCATCACACACCACAGGCAGCACTTTGATGGCTTGACTTGTGTTTCCTTTACAGTCCAGATGTGCTCCTCCTTGCATACATTAAAAAAGGAGCTGAATGATGCTTTGCTTTTTCCTGGGTTTCTATAATTTTAAATTGTTGGGAAACTGGGTCTTAATTAGCTTTTAGTTGAGGCTTAGAAAGAGAAGTAGTTGTGTAGTTGTCTGTTATATTTGCCTGTAAACACCACTTTGGATGTCACCTGAGTCACCTTGATGATGCTTTCTGCGGTATCTGCTGCTTCTCAGTGCTCACACAGAGTATGTGTGAGGTTCAGCAATCCACAGGATGTGACAAGAAGGGCAGAGCATGGTGAAAATGAACTTTCTTGTCAGAAATGGAGCTCGGTGCCTGCCTTCTTAACGTGTGACTTGAGACTCATGAGTGAGGGTTGAGAGGGGATAGTCCTGGTGCACAGTTCACTGATCATCTCGGGAAGAGCTGCACAGCCCTGCATCTTCTGGATAGAGAACCTCTGGGAGCTGGTGGGACTGCTGGCCTTGGTGCCCCTTGCAATCTTAAAAGTTTGGCTTTTCTACCTTGTTCTCCCTTCTGCTGTTTTGCCAGTGTTCCAGGTGGGAGGTAGTGCAACGTGCTGAGCTGCAACAACCAACCCACCCTCCCCAGCCCAACACCCCCCAGGAGCTCAGCGTTTGAGGAGATGGAGTTCCTTCCACAGAGATGCTCTGCAGCTGTCACAGGGAGCCGGAGCCGTGACTGTCCCCTGGCCTGAAGGGGCTGTTGCAGGTGATCACATGTCAGGTCTGACAGAGCTGTAGCACGTCACAGTGTCCATGAACATGTCTGAGCTGTTTGCAGAGGGGATGTGACGAAGAGAACAGCGTGGTCATACTCGTCTTATGCTTGTTGGGAAGCCTGGACCTCTGGTGGCTTCAGCTCCACTTGCAGCTTCTGCTTTGTGTGCCAGCATGTCAGGCCCTGCACGTGTGTGCCCTTTCCAGTTTCTTCAGGAGCCTGGGAGAGGGGAGTTCCTGATTTTGTCCACACTCAAACAGAGAAAGGTGTAGTTTTGCTTGGAGCTTTTCAGTGCTTGGGGGTCTGTGCTTGTGTCTGTGCTTCCTCTTTTGGGTGTCACCCTTTCCCTGCAGGTTAACACCTTTCCCCTTTTCACAGTGACCTCTCAGATCTTGGTCTCCCAGCCTCCTTCCAATCTTTGTTTACAGTAAGATCTTTCCAATACTGTCATCCCCTTTGGTGGGTTTTTGTTCCTGGATGGTGGCAGAACCTCCCAATGTCACTCAGAGACAGGTTAGTGCCCAAACTGTAGCAGCAGTAGGTACACACACCTGCAGTGTTGCTGTCCTAGCCCTGGTGAGTGCCACCTCAGATTTCCTGTCTTCCAGAGCAGTACAAGAGGTAGCAGGACAGATGGATCAAGCCTTTGTTGGCTCTGGAGTTTTGCTCTGTTGTCTGAGCCCCGGGTGTGGTGATCTGCTTTGTGGTGCAAATTACGCTTGTGAGGGAAGAGTTTAGGTAGGACCAAGTTCAGCTTGGTTTGAGTGAGCTTTAGAGCTTGTTCCCGATGTGCTGATGACAGAAACCCATCAGCCATTGTTATTTCTTGGACAGTTTGGTCAGATACATTTGAGACATGTTTCTTTTCCTTGATTTCTTTCCTGTGCTGTATCATCAGCCTGGCTTGACATATGTCTCTTGATCTTTTTAGGGTTCAAGAAGTGAAGGTTTCTTGGGTTTCATTCCTTTTTAGGGGCATAGCATGTTACCTTCTCAGCTGTCTTGAATCATAAAATTCGTAATGTCTCCAAAATTGGTCATTTTGTATTCGCTGCTTTTGGTGATGGGGAGATGTTTTTGGGGGAATGGGTGATGTGCTGCCTCCTGTGACAGCATCATGCTGATACCTTGACAGGTACCATCATTCTGACTCGCGTAGGCAACAAGAGATCTTGCAGCTTGGTGGGCTGTCACTCATGTGGGTACATCAGACTCATTTAGGATTTTAAACTCTTGCCTGTTTCTAGTGGATTCATCTTAAAGACGGGGTAAGCAAATGCCAGTTAACCTCTGGGGTGCACGACGGTGTGAGATGCCTGTGCAGACGTCAGGAAAGTGAATGTTGCCCTTTATTTCATCTGCAGGATGTTAAGGTTTCTCCATCTTTTAACAGTTTCTCTCCCAGTGGGAGGTTTGGTAACAATAATGATACGTTCTGGAGTAGTTGTGATTTCTTGTGATTCTGATGCTCAGAGTGCGCTTCTGACGCACGGTAGGAGAAATAAAGAGAAGGAAACCTGACCACTGAAGTTGAGGAACATGGGTATTTATTACTTATCCTGCACCAAGCCTAAGACAAACTGGTGTCCAAAGACAAAGGTGTAAAAATGAGTTAAATCAGCTCTGTCAGTATGTCATGGGTTTTGGTGAGCTGAGCAGTAGCTCAGGTAACTCTCGACAGTCTTCTGCTTTCCACACTCAGTCCCAGGTTTTAGGTACAGCCTGTCATGCAGATATAGAGACTTAGGGCTTAGATTGAAAAACCAATCAGGACCTTCCCAAGTACACCTTGGTGATTCAGGGTATGTGGTGGTGTGTAACACAGGTATCTGACTGGCTTCACTTCGCTCACTCGAGGCGGGGGTGACGTAATGCCTTTCAGTCTAACCCCATTCCCTTTACACCATCTGCCTGTGATGGCTGGTTAGCTATTTACACATCAATATTAACAGCTTGCAATCTCAATTAAAGTCTTACACCATGTTAATGAGGGCAGCAGAGCCTTCCTGAAGCCTTTTTTATTTACATTATTTGCACCAGAGATGTTGTTTACTGCTTTTGTACCCACTGAATGCAAGCTTCCTCTTCTCCTCAGCAGACCTGTGCTTCATAACTTTCTCACATTTGTCTTGTAATTATTTCTACTCTTGTCTGTTTTCAGATTGTGAAAGATAGAGGCTGAGGTGGCACTAAAGCACAAACCTGGGGCATGAACTCTGATGCAGGTACTTGTATCTAGTCCTGGTGTCTCTGGAAGGCTCAGGTGCCGTGTGTCCCTTGGCCACGGTTTGCTCTGCTCTCGGGTTACTCCTTTCAGTGTTGGTAGAGATGTCTGTCTTTGTTTACAGCATATCCAAGAGCTGCACTGCAACAGAGAGGGTAAGTTGGGGGTGTGGGGCACAAGTGGGTTGGCAACCAAGTCCTGGGTAGTTAATCTGCTTTTTTTCCTGATACCATCCTTCAGATTTTATGGGCAGGTGTTGGATTGATCAGACAGCTGCTGAAACTGTAAGAGGATGTCACCTAACAGCATGCTTTTAGCACTGGGGGGAAACTGATCTGGTTTAGCCTCGGGCTTATAACCCTTCCTGAAGTATTTTGTGTGTCCTTTGAGATACAGACCCAGATGCCAAGTCACCACTCTGGGCACTGAGGTTCTTCCTCTTTATACTGCTCACTGCTAGAAACAGATGAGTTGCTGAAACCCCTGTGTTTTTCTGCTGGAAGCTCAGTGGTGTGTTGGTCTCTGTTCTACAGTGGGGGACTGCTGGATGCTGTGATTAAAGGCAAGAATCCCTGGATTCACTCAGGTTTAGGTTGCTAATGGTCATGAAGGTGTTTGCTAATACATATCTTGATTCTCTGATTTGGGTTGTAAAGGACTTGCCTGTGAACCTTGTCTTGGCAGATAATTAAGTCTCTGGATTTCTTTCTTAGGTAACCAAGCAAATGGTTGCAGATATGCCTTGCAAGGTAGAACCATGTGTGAACAACAAGCTTTTATTATTCATGGGGGGAAAAATGTTGTATAAGAACTTGCAGCCTAGATTACCTGCAATTAAAGTAAATAATCAGAACTTTAAGAAGTGCAGCATCTTGACACCCCGGCTTGGAAGAATGCTGTAGGTGTTTTTGTATATGTCTTGTTTTAACTGTCATTAAAGCTGTGCACACAATCTGTACTTTGCAGTACATGCAAAACATACCATGAGTTAGCTGCCTCCTGCCAGAGCCCCAGCATCTGCCTGTCGTGGCACGTGATCCGAGCAGTGACTGACCCATGGGAGCAGCTTCAGGTGGGTGTGTTACTTGTCTTTGCAGTCTTTTCTCTTGTTCTGGGCAGTGTACAAGAAACTGCACATACCTTGTATAACTTGTTTCCTACCTGGTCCTCCTGTAATGTCCAGTTTTTCTAATAAACATATTTTGAAGTCATCGGTTTGTGGCTGTTTTCCAAGGGTCTGAGTGTTCTCATGTGTTGCTTGTCCTCAGTGACGTGTTCTCTTTGGATCACACAGGGGAGAGGAGAGGAGAAACTAATTTCCTGTGGGTTGGAACTTTATTTGAAGCTGAGAGGTCACAATGCAAGACCTTATTTAATAATTTCTCTGTTTTGAATATTTCATTGGCTCATCCTAATGCTTCAGGTCAGACAAAACCATTTGAAGCAAACATGAGGAAGCTTCTCTTGAAGCAGAATAAATTCTGAATGTTTGGAAAACGATGATAGAACAAACTGCAAGTTACAATCTTGCAGTTTTATTCCTGTGCTGTGCCAAGTCCTGTGGCAGACCTCACTGTGTGAGTTGAGTTACCCCATGTGAGTACTAAGGGTTTGGCTTCACCTTTGCTTGTTAGTCTTTGTTTCAGAGGAGGACTGTGCAGAAGGTGGATGCCCAGGGGTCTGCAGCACACTGTTCCTCAGAGTGCTGCAATATTCCTCCAGGGAATTGTTTCCAGGGCGGAGGGGAAAGTGGCTGATGTGCCACACGTGTGTTTGCAGGGCTTGAGAATTTGTGTGTGTGCTTGTGTACGTACTCAGAGATCTCCTCCTGCCTCAGAAGTGTCTGGTGCATCCTGTAGTTCAGTTTGGCTTGGCTTTTTGTCTCAGCAGTGCAGATGTTACCAGCATCAGAGACAGTGGAGACTGTGCTTCATTGTTGTTACTCACAGTGTCGTACTCGTCTTGCTGAACAGGGGTATCGAACGGGTCCTAAACACGGCTGCTGTGGAAGTGTCAGTTAAGGAGCTGTCAGGAGACTGTTTTGGAGGCATGGCCAAGAAAGCAGGGTTAGAGGTCACAGAACCCCAGGCTGGTTTGGGTGGGCAGAGCCCAGGGTGCCCCAAGGCATCCAACTTGGCCTTGAACCCTGCCAGGGATCCAGGGGCAGCCACAGCTTCTCTGGGAAACCCGTCCCAGGGCCTCAGCAGTTAATAATCCTGTAACACCAGAGTTAATGCTGCAACAGGTATTTGATGAATTAAAAAAAAAAAATTTCCAAGAGTTTTGAAGCTTGAGGCAGCTCTGACCCTCTTTGAGCAAACAAAACCTGGCATGTTGCAGTGTCACTTCTGTGGGCTGTGCTCTGGGGTCCCAGCTCTGGGTCCCAGCTGGTGGCACACTGCAGGTGGCTTGCTCCCTCGGGAGGAAGGTGGTGTGATGGGGCACTCAGTCAGAATTCAGTTCATGTCTCCTGTCACAGAAAACACATAGGTTAAATCTCACAGATTTACTGTCCTGCGAATAACTGGGCATGTTGCTTTCATGGGGTGAGAAGGGACACTTGTCAGCCATGGGTGGCCTGGAGGAATCTGTAGCTGCTTGTGGGTGAGATGTCCGCTGTCCTTTGCCCTCACCGAACACGAGTGGGTGTGTATTATGTTTGTGTGAATCCCTGCTTGCTGTAACAGGGCCCAGGAGTTGGAAATAAATCTCATGTGTGGGTGCTGTTGTGGGCAAGGAATGCTGGGAGGACACGTTGGCGGGCAAGTAAATCCTGTGGTCGTTCTTCTCACTTGAAGACCAGCAGTGAGGCATGAAGTGCAGCTGGGAGCAGTTCTTGTTATTGCAGACCTTGGGCTGATGGTGTTCCTTCAACTTCTGCTGCACTTGGAGGGAAGACATGGTGAAGTAAGTAGTCAGATGAGATGCTGCATGTAAGACTAAGGGTTGTTGAGATACTGCAGGGAGAACATCACCCTCTTCAGAGCTGCTGTTCCTCGCTGTGAGTGTGGGATGTACCAGTTCACGCTGCACTGTTGGGACTGCAGGTTCTTCAGCGTGCCAGGCTGCCTTTCTTCAGCTTGGCATCCTCACTGCTGGGTAAATGAGCTGCACACCTCCTGGCTGTGATCTCTGTACATGCCCTGGGACACTGTGTCCTCTGTGGTCTAAGCCATGCACTGAAAGTACTTCTTTATCAGGAAAATGACATATGCTTAAAGGAATTAACCTTTGAATTGTTGGTTTTGGTTTTTTTTTAAAAACACCTTCTTGTTCCCAGTGTACAGAGTGCTGTGACAGTGATAACAATCACTGTATTACAGTAAGAATCAGTTAGAATTCATATAGGGGAGGTACATATGGTGCACGCCCCCCACCTCTTTATTTAGCACTGGCCAAGCTTTAAGATGGGTGGTGTTGGTGTTTTATTTCCTCCTGACAATTCAACTTTGTTGGTCATAGCCAAAACTCTTCATGCTGCACAGCTCTCACATTTTAAAAATTGACATATTTAGGTCTCCTATTTTAGGAGCCTTTAAAGGACCTTTTATTTCCACCTACTGGCTTTCAAACTCACATGCACTAAGGGTTCTTTTGTGTTTTGACTTACACTACCTGTAGTGTGCACAGAGGAGGAGGAGGAGGTGTTAGGGGGCTGTGCTTAATGAAACACAGGCTGGTTCATCCCTCTGTGGAAACAGAGGTGTCTGCTGACACCACAGTGGTCAAGCCATGCCCCTTGGAGTTTGTCAACACAGGGGCCAGCACTTGGGGTTTCTTTTTAAAGGGAAAGCTGAAAACTCTGGCAATACACCAGACTCTGAAAGCAGAGTGAAATTTGGGGGTGGCAGGATGCACACAGGCTGGGGGTGGTGAGGGGCAGCAGTGGGACCGACCTGCTGCTCACACCAGTGTCACCCAGTTGAGCTGGCAGCAGCTCTGATGGCAACTTCTGAGGCTTCATGTGCCTGGGCCTGCCCCTCGTCACAGAGGGGTTTGCTGTGAAGCCAGTCAGGTCTTGAGTAGAAACTTCCTCATGCCTCCTCCTGTCTGCTGCGTTTAACTCCAGGGATCAGAGGGTGTGAGCAGCAGCCCAGCTTGCTGGGAGCTGTTGATGGATGGAACTTGGAGAGCAGTCTCTTCCCAGGATCATAGAATCATGGAATGATCAGAGTTGGAAGGGACTCCCAGAGGTCATCTAGTCCAACCCCCCTCCAAGAAGCAGAGACACCCCCAACTAGATCAGCTTGCTCAGGGCCTCATCCCACCTGGCCTTGGGACAGGAGCTTGTGGATGGGCCACCCTGGCTCCTGGCATTATGGATGGGGTTAAATGCCACAGACAGCTTGGGGGGAGCTGACCAACCTGAAAGGGATGTGCAAAGGTTAAAGCAGGTCATAGGTACTGAGGTACTGTGGTAATGTGATCCCTGTGTCACAGCCCAGTGCTGGGTCCCTGCTCTGCAGTTCGCTCTTTGGCTTTGTGGTGGTGCTGTTCCCTGTGTGTTCTCCATGTCCAGCTGCTTTTTGCTTTGTGATGAAATCCCTTCCCCAGACAAATGGAGTTTTAGAGGTAAAAAACAACCAACTAATAAAATATCTGATGATGACCTTCCCCAGAGCTACAAACCACTGCAGGCCTGTGTGACTGGAGGTGTTCCCCAGGGTCAGGGTTGGGTCTGCTCTTGTTTAACACCTTCAACTACCTTGATGAGGAACCAGTGTCCCTCCTCAGCAAGTACACACAGATGACCCAAAGCTGGGGGGGATGGGGACAGGCAGCAATGCTGCGCTGCCATTGGGTGAGACCTGGACGGGCTGGAGAGCTGGCAGTGAGGAACCAGAGGAGGGGCAATAACAGCCAGTGTGGGGTCTGGCACCTGGGAAGGAACAACCACGGGTGTCAGGACAGGCTGGGGGTGACCTGCTGGAGAGGAGCTCTGCAGAGAAGGACCTGGGGGGTCCTGGGGGATGGCAGGTTGGCCATGAGCCAGCAGTGTCCCTGGTGGCCAAGAAGCCCAGTGGGATCCTGGGGTGCAGTAAGAGGAGCGTAACCAGCAGGTGGAAGGACGTGATCCTCCCCCTCTCCTCTGCCCTGGTCAGGCCTCACCTGGAGTCCTGTGTCCAGTTCTGGGCTCCCCACT
>VXBZ01010313.1:0-18914 GCA_013399135.1 Heliornis fulica | reverse complement strand
TGACAGATCACTGGAACAGGCTGCCCAGAGAGGTTGTGGAGTCTCCTTCTCTGGAGACATTCAAGACCAATCTGTACACGTTCCTGTGTGATTTAATCAAGGTGACCCTGCTCAGGCAGGGGGGTTGGACTAGATGATCCTTTGAGGTCCCTTCCAACTCCTGATATTCTGTGATTCTGTGAAATTCAGGAGCAGAAGGTGCTGTCCTACCCTGGTGTTGCACAGAGCCTGCTCAGCGCTCTGTGAGTGGGGAGGTGGTATAAGGCTCATAAAACATTATGGTCAAAGGCAGTGGAAGAGCTGCAGCTTCCCCAAGTGCATCCAGCAGCTGCCGGAGGGGAGATTGGTTTGAATGGGAGAGCTGGATCACAGGAGGGGGCAATCCTTCGGTAATAAAGGCAGCTTGTGCCTGAAGGATGGAGTTCTGTTAGTGCTTAACAAGGTCATCAGCAAGATTTGGAATTGAAGAATGGATAAAAAATGCAAGGGAAGGTCTGTATCCCCTATGAAGGACAGGGCTGGGGATGCAGGTAGTTTTCACAGCTGTTAGCGGCTGCTCGGGAGGTGATGGGTGACCAAGGTGAACACTGCAAAGTGAGGATGAGAACTGGGCTGGCTGCCTTGGAGATGTGGGCAATAAAACTGGGGATGGAGTTCTGTCAGCTCTTACTTGCTGTGAACAAGTGTGATGTTGGTGCTGGCTCTTGGGATCAGCAGTGAGACAGACCCTAGAGCTGGGATGGGAGATGCTGTGCAGGCAGCAGCTCACTTCTTGGGAATGGCTGAAAGACAAGTTAGGAACTACTGTAAGGTGTGTTTGAGAGCTCAAGTGATGCTAATTATGGGGCTGAACTCCCCCTTGTGCAGTGCCTTCTCTTTCTGTTTACATCCATCACTTGCTCTTGGTGTTTTGCCCCTCTTTAGCTTTTCAGAGACGTTACTCAAAACACTTTCTGCTCCTTGTCCACCCACGTGGGTGCCTGGAGAAGGGCAGTGGGGCCTGCAGCTTGCAAAGGAAGAGAAGGGAGAGATAGTGGGTTAACTCCAAGAAACACAGAACTTGTCTGCTTTTTCCATACAAGGAGAGTGTGCTGCTGTGACTTGCTGTCAGCTGACAGCCTGTGATCCTTCCTCATGTCACGCTTACACAGCAGCCGGGGCTTGTACGAGGAAACACAGCGAGACAGGAGATGATGGTTTTCACATAGATTTTTGATTTTCTCTCATGAATGATGTTTGTTGTGGCTGTTGTGTTTTTCCTAGCTGGGCAGCTCAGTTGTGGGTAAGAACATGTTGCATGTAGCTGCACTAAGGAAAAATGTGGAAATGGGGAAGGATCGGTGAGCTGATGTGGGGGGATGGATGGGGGCTGGGACCAACACATTGGGAGTCTGCTCTGCAGAGCTCCTCACACACCTGCACAGCGACTGTGACTTCTCCAAGACAGTTTCTTCCACCTGGCACAGGGGTAGGGCCAGATCCTCAGCCCACCGTCCTCTGGTGCTCACTTCAAAAGTCCAGGTAGTTCACGGGCAGAACCTCCACCTCACGCCTGTGGGTGGTCTTGAGCTTTGTGCCTGTAAAGGTTGCAGCTACGTGGGGTTGGCCTGACGTGATCTCTGCTGAGGGACAAAGGGAACAGCGGGGAAAGGGTTGGTGTTGTGTTTGGGTTGGTTGTGGTGGTTTCTTTGGTATTTTGGGTGTAGGTGGTGCTGAGCAGTTGGGCCCAAGGGAAGGAAAGAGATTGGGATTGTTGAGGAATAACCTGTCCATCCTCCTTTATCCATCAAAAAGAATCTGACCTGGACACGAACCATTGTTTTCCCTCTGCATTGAGCTGAATTGCCCATAGAGTCATGGAAGTGCACATAGTTCAACCACAGCATGAGGTACTTCTCTTTCTGGGGACCTGCTTGGGTCCAGTCCTGGGCTACCTCAACAGTTCCAAGTTAGCTACAAACCAGAGAGGTGGTTTTTTTTTTATTATTATTGCCCTGAGTGTATAGAGTTCATTGTTGAAGCAACCTCCATGATCAACTGGGAGCTGGTAACATCAAAATCCTGGCAGCAGAGTAACTGTGCAGAGGGGGCTCTGTGCCGGTGTGCCCACCCGGGGGCTGCCCATCCTGTTACAAACTGAACCGGGTCTCCTGGCCTTGGATGTCAAGGAGCTCCCGTTATTCCCTTCCTGAAACCACCTGCAGATGTGACAGCTCCTCTGCCTCAGAATGTCTGCTGTGACATTCTGCCTTATTATCTGTCTGGCACGGCTGCGGTAATTGCCGCCCACGCTCAGTTCTTGCACCCAGCTCCCTCCCACACCAAACCCCACAGTGCCCTCAGGGGAAAAGGTCTTTGCACTGAGATGCTGTAAAAACCCACAGTGCCTTGGCTGCCTTGGTGGGACCCTGCAGCTCTGTGTGCATTTTGCTTCCCCTCTGTAGTCTGGGGGTTCCCTGGCTCCTTCCCCCCGTGAAAGCAGGAGCTGTCTCCCGTGGGGCAGCAAGTCTCAAAGCAGGTTAGGAACCCTGAGGCACCACATGTGCATTGAAATAACTGGAGGTTCATGGTTTAAAGGTGCAGTTACCCTCATGTTCTGTGTGTGAGCTGGGATGGTTTCCCTCTGCCCTGCCTCATGTGGGGTTGGGTGCTGGAGGCTGCTCTGCCATGGGGCTCAGGCTGGGCTGCCTGAGAGCAGCGTTGGAGAGACCCCAAGGCCCAGGACTGAGCCCATCCTGGGGCTTGTGCTCTGGTTTCACTTGTTCTTTATCACTTATTAGCAAATGAAGCGTTTTCCTGGGGGGTGGGAGGTGTGGGCCCTGATCACAGCAGGTGAAGGGGAGAGCTGCAAACTTGGCTGCTCTGTGATGTGCCTGTATAGAGAGAAGAGTTAGATCCTGTCTAGACATGATCCATGTGTGCTAGAGCCAGGCAGTCCCCTGCTCTGGGCCAAGCCCAGCCTGGTGGCTGTGCCACGAGGACTGGCCAAGCCCAGCCCTGCAGGTGAGGTCCCCTCTCGGCACCCTGGTGTAGTTTGCCATGACTTGGTGGGTTTGGTGGTGGGTTGGGTGGTGGGTCTGGGTGGACATGGATTTGTAGAAGCACTGGACATACTGTGTGCTCTCAGTGAACACCAGGCACATCTGTCATCACCTCAGACAGGGGTGGTCTCCCTGTGGGTGCTGGTCTAAGTGCAGCCTGTGAAGACCCTGCCAGATCTTTTTCCCAAGGACCAGCTTCCTCAAGAGCCAAGCAGGAGCCAGCTCTTTGGAGCTGCAGGCTTTTAATGTGCTCCTCATGGCTTGTGACCATCTGCCTGTTCCTCTGTGGCCAGGCTGTGATCTCACTGCAACAGAGGTCAACTGGCTGCAGCTTTTCACTCTCAGTTACATCATTTTGAAGTTTCATGGTGAAACCAGACCTGTGGTGAGACAGACTATGGCCTGGGGCAGATGATGGGGCTGTAGGCAGCACCAGCTGGTTGGAGTCCATTGCAGGCACAACAGGCTGAATTTTTCCTTTTTTGTATGATTTTAATTTTTAATTATTTTTTTGTTATTCGGGGAAGTGGTAAAATAATTGTAAATATTAATATTTTTTCTTTTATGTTGGCTCCATCCTACTGGTTTGAGGCAAAGTGAAATCAGCACAGAAGTGAGGTACAGAAGTTCCTCGTGGTAGCCTGTTACAGTATTTTTGTTGTAGTCCTGTGTGGTGGTTTGACCCTGTCTGGAGGCCAGATGTGCCCCAAAGCTGCTCTGTCACTCCTGTCCTCAGCTGGACAGGGGAGAGGAGATATAAAGGGGGACACATGGGTTGAGATAAGGACAGGGAGAGATCGTTCAGCAGTTGGTGTCACGGGTAAAACAGACTCAACTTGGAATAAAATACATCTAATTTATTCATACCCAATCCAAACAGAGTAGGATAATGAGAAATAAACCCAAATCTTAACACCCCTCCCCTCCCCCTTCCTTTCTTCCCAGGCTCAACTTTATTCCCCATTTCTCTTCCTCCTCCCACCAAGTGGCCCAGGGGGATCGGGGTGTGGGTTGGGGTCAGTACATCACATGTTGTCTCTGCCACTTCTTCCCCCTCGGGAGGTCTCCTCACTCCTCCCCTGCTGACAGTCCTCCACGAACTTCTCCAACATNCTCTTAAATGTGACTCACAGAGGTGCTGTGACTGTTGCTGATGGGCTTGGCCTTGGTCAGCAGCAGGTCTGTCCCTGACCTCAGCTCATATTTACTCTGTCAGATCTGGGGGAAGCTTCTACTGTGTCCAGTTCTGGGCTCCCCAGTACAAACCAGACAGGGATCTCCTGGAGAGAGTCCAGGGGAGGCCACAAGGATGAGGAAGGACCTGGAGCATCTCCCCTGTGAGGAAAGGCTGAGGGAGCTGGGGCTGTTCAGCCTGGAGAAGAGAAGACTGAGGGGGGATCTCATCAATGTTTATCACTACCTGAAGTGTGGGGGACAAAGGGAGATGGCCCCAACCTCTTCTCAGTGGCCTGTGGGACAGGACAAGGGGCAATGGCCACAAGTTGGACCACAGGAGGTTCCACACTGATGTGAGGAAGAACTTCACAGTGAGGGTGATGGAGCCCTGGGCCAGGCTGCCCAGGGGGTTGTGGAGTCTCCTTCTCTGGAGACATTCCAGACCCTTCTGGACACCGACCTGTGTGACCTGCTCTGGGGAACCTGCTCTGGCAGGGGTTTGGACTGGATGGGCTCTGGGTTCCCTTCCAACCACTAGTGGTGGAAGCCTGTGATTCTGTGTGGTTCTGTGATTCTAGATGACTCTTGCAGAAGCCACCCCCGCATCACCCCCGTACACCAGAACCTTGGCCTTCAAAACCACAACACAGGAACAGAAATCAGACAACTGCAGATGTCTTCAGTGAGAGTAAAGGATGGTGCCTTCATGGGAAGATTTTGCACCATCCTTTGTCTGGGATTTGACACCCTCTGAAGAGTCATTTTGAAAATGAGTATACAATGTGATTGCCCATGAGGTGCCTGCTGGAGATGTGTGGTTACATGCTTGCCTGTTTCTGGAGACCCTGAGGAGTTTCCTGAGGAGCTCACAGGTGGTGGACATGACTAAATAAGCTGCAGTGCAAGGAAGGCTCTGCCTGGGCAGGATCTGCACTGGGATCAAATGGGGAGTATGGTGAAAGGGTTCCCTGAGCTGCAGAGAAAGACTGAGGAAGCTTTTCCCACGCAGCCATGTACGTTGCTGCCCTTGTGCATGTACAGCCAGGACACACTGACTGCCCTTGAGATGGAAACTGACAAGCTACAGAAAGGGGCTGGGAGCTGGTGTGGAAAGGGAAAAACAGCTGCAGATAAAACATGAAGAAATCCTTCCCTGCCATGTAGCTGCAGTGTGCCTGCAGGAGCATCTGCCAGGGACCCTCAGGCAGAGAAAACCTTTGCCATGACCTCTGTGGCTTTCCTGTCACCTGCTAGCTCGGTGCCTGGCTTGTTGCTTACCCTCAGTCATTGTGGCTGTTGTGGTCAGAGGACTCCAAGCTGGCTTTCTGCTTTATGCAGGAGTCTGTCTCCTGCCAGGATGGGGACATGGGGCAAAGGGCTGTGTACAGAGGGGAGTCCTGGTGAGCTGTGTCCCAGCCAGCCAGGTATGGTTGGCTCTGGAGAGGCCTGTGCTATCTGTTGATCCCAACAAGGACATGGGAAACCTCAGCTCTGGTGCATGCAGGGGTGTGATGGGAGGAGAGTGATGGATCTTCCCCTGTGGAAACCTTCCAGCATGGGGTGGGCTGGAAGGTGCCCTGAAGTGATGCATCAACACAGAGTGGGGTTCTGCTGCATCCAGAGAGGCTGCCTCCTGGGGGACAGACCTCCCTGGAAGTTCAACTCACCCCCAGGCTGGTGTACAAGCAGAAGAAGGACCTGAGTAAGGGGCAGGATGGTGTATGCAGGTCTGGAGTGAGTAAACACACCTCTAGCAGTGGTGCTGCTGCAGGGCTGTTAGCACAGACATGGAGATGGGGCTGGCACATCTTCTATATAGCACCCACATTTCCTTATTCAGCTTCTTATGTCCATCTTGGTGGGCAGAAGGGTGGCTTTTGCCATCCATCACCGTGGATGCATTCCCAAACTGCACCAGGCAGGCACATGGAACTCGCCCTGGTGTCTTTGCTGTGGCTGTGCTGGCTCTTGCTAAGTGCTGCAGTGGAAAGCTGGCAGGTGTTGGGAGATAAAGGCTCTGATGGAGCAGCATTAGCTGTGATTTTCTGCACCGGGGGAATGAAAGGATGGCTGCAGAGAGGAACTCTCCTGCTGCTTATGCTGCAGAAATTGTTAGATGTGCTTCAGGCAGAGAGAAGTGTGAGGGATAAGAAGGCTGAGGACAGAGCTTATGAAGTTGTTATCCAAAGGCAGCTGTGGGGATTTTGTAAAATCTGATTGATTCAGGAGAAAGTGCCTCTGTGGCAGCTCGTGGGGTGCCAGCAGTCAGGTGAGGCTCATCACTGGAATCTGAGGTAGGGGGCTGTGATATTTAATGCCCAGGAGCCCTACAAGTGGCTCATTCTCCCTCCCAGATGCCAGAAGGAAAGAGCTGGAAGCCTGGTTTGAAACAAGGACACTGAGAACTACCTTACACCAGACAGGGGGTGTGAAGAGGCCGCTCCGACGCTGGGCTGCGTGGCCAGAGATCTCCGGCCTCAAGGAACCACCAAAGTTGCTGGTTAAAGAAGTGGTTCAACGGGTAACATGGGGCCCTTTGAAATGGGGTTACAGCCTAGAAGCTACAGGAGAAGTGTTGTGGGTGGCTGGGGATGGGGAGGGGCATTGGGAAAGCTGAAAGCAGCAAAAGGAGCAGCCAGGGAGATTTTGATTACCCTGGCAGAGATTGAATGCAATGGTGAAGCTAAATTTTGTCATCCCATGCACCGACTGGGTGGTGGAGCAGAGAGTAGGGAACACACAAGAGAAGTGACCTTGGACATGGCCTGGTTAGTGCACAGTTAGTTTCACCTGCTTGCATTTAATTATATTTGTGCAGTAAAATAACAAATCTGCAGGAGTGTTTGATGAAAAGTCAGGATGAAAAGTCAGGATGAAAAGCGTTGTTAAGGTATAATACAAAACAAACCAGAGGGTGAAACCCTTGCAGAAGGTGGGGAGCCTGTTTGAAGATCATGCAGTGGAGGCATATAATTTTTTTAGCAAAGGCCATGAAGTCTACTCAACAAAGCTGTGAAAGCTACTGGAAGTGAGAAGCCATCAGGGTAAAAAAAGTGATCCTGATTTTATCCCCACAGCAGTGGGCTCAGAATTAGAGCCATATGTTAGAAACCATTAGAAAAGCACTTACAAAAACACAAGGACTGTGTGCAGTGCTGTGGAAATCCTGAGTGGCTGTGGAGTGATGCTGTCTGCAGGTCACCTTTTCAGGAAGGTGTTTGGGGCAGCAAAGGTTCCCCCATTTCCAGCAGAGCCAACACCAGCTGGCTCAAGGTTGGACCTGCCACTGACCATGGTGGTGGTGCTGCCACCACCATCAGTGGTGGTGGCAGCACCTCTGGGGGTACATATTTAAGAGGAAAAACCCCTGCAAGTGGCAGCTTTTTGCCACCAGGGAAGTTTTCAACAGTTTTTTCACTGTTGGCCCAGAGCCCAGGAGCTGCCACATGCAGATGATGCAGCCTGTTACCTTCCTGGCACTGGAATAATCAATGTTCAAAGAACAGGAACTACCAGTATGGGGAGCAGCCTGGTGGAAAGCACAGATTTATTGTGGACCTCGAGGTGAAAGTAAAACAGATGGACCATGCTGTTGTGGAAATGCTGCACTAAATTTCTCATCTTCCTTTGCAACGAGGAGGAGAACCCAGCTGTACCCTGCCAGCAACCCCTGTATGCACAGGGATGTGGTCTGGGGAGAGCCTCAGCATAGCTGGAGGACACATGGCTCCAGGGTGAGGACCATGCACAGGTCTGCTGGTGAGGGGGAAGGGTTAGCAGTGGTGCAAAGTGGTGGCCAGAGAGACCATGCCATGCCATGGGACAGATGATGGGCCAGCCAAGAGCATGTGGGTAGGTCTCAGAGGCTGCACCAACACAGATAACCATTGCCTGATCAAATGAAACCTTTTCCAGACAGTTGGAAAAAGCCTTGTGATCACAGGTCCTGGTGCTCAACCACCAGGAACCTCAACCACCAGGAACCTCAACCACCCTAATGGGGCAGAAGGGCATCAGGATACAAGAAATTCAGGAGATTTCTGGAGCCTGTTGGAGCCAACCATTTTGTACTGATAATCAGTAAACCAAGAGGTGCATTCCTGGATTGTTGCTTGGAAACAAGAGCTGGTTGGGGGTGGAGAGCAGCCTTACAACAGCAACCATAAGGTGGTGGAATTTGATATGTTGAGAGGAGGGAGAAAGGCACATAGAGAATGACAACATTGGAGTCCAGCTCTGTGAAGAGTGTTTGTTGTTGTAGTAAAGTCTTTGGACACATATGACTATTTAAGGAAGGATTTTTCAAGGGGTGAGGTCTCCTTTCTTTCTCATCCTGTCCCTAACATCCAGGCTCTGTCTGCCTGAGAAAGCCCTGCCCCCCCGATGTTCAAGGGTAACTGGGAATGGGGAGGTCGCTGTGCCAGGCAGGCGTGAGCTCACATGTACCAGTGCTCCCAGTGCTCAGGGCATAACTGGAGGGAATCTCAGGCTTCAGAAACAAAACATTCAGCAGTTTTTCTGCTAAGGAAGGACATTCTGCTTTTCCACTTGAGCAATCTCATGTTGCAAATTTTGGTTGCCTCTGGTGCTGTCTGGGATTTGACCACTTCCAAAATGGGAAGAGACGCTTGGCTTTGAGGCCTGAGCACAGCTTCTAGAATGGAGAATGGTGATGGTGAAAGGTGATGAAGGAAAGACAAGGGAGAGGGGATGAAGAGAGCTCAGTAAAACCCTGATCAGGTTAGCTCTTCGTTTGCCCTGAGGAAACTTGACTGAAGAGCAATGCTTCACTTCCAGTGCTCACATCCTCACCCCCTTCACTCCTCCAGCTGTGCTGGGCTCTTAGAGTCCCACAGACTCCATTGGTGGGCTTGGCCCAGAGTCTGCCTCACAAAGAACACTGGTTTTGGTGACCCCAGGTTGTATCTAAGCCTGGAAAGCATGGACTGACTGATCACTTGTTCCTCATATGCTCCAAGTTACAGTCTGCTGTGGCAGAGGAGGAGATTAGTAGAGGTTGTGTGGCCCAAGGGTTTGTGGATGAGGAGGAGGACATTGGTGGGGAGAGAAGACCAGGCACCAAGTACTAAATAGATTATATGTGAGCAGTGGGATCCAATGACCCATCTCTTGTTTAGGGTAGAAATTATTGTCCTTCACTCACCTCCCCAGAAGAAACCCTGTCACCAGCTGAACAGCAACTCAGACAGCTGGTCCACACCGACCCCTGGCCAGCACCGTGGGAGCCAAGGAGGCCCTGTCTATAGCTGTCCATGGCCATGCAGCCAGTGAGTGTGGTGTCCTGCATGGCTGTGCTGTTCATCAGGCTACAAATTTATCCTTGTTCTCTTACCAAGATATAGTAACTACCTACAATAGTAATTAGTGGTGTTAATCCCACTGCAGCTTTTTCTAAGTTAGGTTTAGCTCAAACTTTCTTGTTTCTCTTCTGTTACTCTTGTGGCTGTCACTGTGGGATGAAATCCCACATGAAGACCAGTGGTGGTTGTTCTGCTCCTCACATATAGACCTTTGTGCTTCTGGGATGTCTCCAGGACACTGAGCACAGCTCTGGGGATGTCCTCCAGTTTGTCCTTGGGTTTTAGTACAGTAAAAGTGAATCCCTTGATAATGGGAGTATGAAAGGACTAGTCCCTGTGAACTAGACAGGGATAACAGGGAATTCATGATTAGAGCTGTGTCTCTGGTGCTTGGCTATTTGGAAGGCTAAAGGCACAATCAATCTTCTGTCCAACACTGTAACTGCTGGGAGCTGATTTACAGTAGTGGGTGCAGCTTTGTGATCCAAAAGAAATTGCTCTGCAAATAAGGAAGACTCAGGATCATGGTGAGTCAGGGTTTGGCATCACACTGTGCTGCATGTAGAGCTCCTGGCTGTCAAGCTGAATTGTCCTTGAGGTCCATTCTCCTCTCTGCCTGGCCGTGCCAGGCCCAGCCTTGGTGGTGGCATCACTGTGCACAGGGAAATGGCAGCCATGGTGCATCCATACATCCTGCATCCATACATCCTGCATCCATACATCCTGCATCCATACATCCTGCAGCAAACAACACAGCAGTTACCATGGGCCCTGTGCTGTCCCAGTCCTGGCACACAATCTATGCCAGATGAACAGAGTCCTTCAACTGGTGGGAGGAAGCATTGTCCTGCCACAGCCTCATGCTGGCACTCTGCTGAGGTGTGTAATCACTTAGTGGGGAGGCACAGGAACCTTAAATGCAAGGCAGTTGCACATGAAACCATGTTGCAGGGTGGGCAATTTGTTCATTTAAAGTGAAGAGGTCTTCAGAGGATGACAAGTGCATGGAAGTGTGATGGATGGTAATTGCTCCACGCTTTGCTAAGCAGAGATTCACTGCACAGTCTGATAATCTTTAATTATAAGCAGTAGACTGGAGTCATTGCTTTGGGTTACTGATAGTCAGGGATCACCTGTGCTTGCTGAGTGGAGGAGGAAGCCCCTCCTTCAGCCCATGCAGATCTTGCACACTCCTCCTTCCCCTCCCATAGTTCCCTTCAATCAGCCTGGTGTGACCCCAGCTAACCCTTCTCTTTCCATACAACTCTCCACATCCTCAAAAGTGGATTTTCAATTGTCTGCTGAGAAGCCTTGAGCTTCACCTGGGTCATGCAACTTTCAAATGCAATTATTAAAGTGGTCTAATTAGAGACCACTGGATGATTCACCCCTGCTGCCTGCCCTTTTGGACACCCCCATGGCAGTGGTTATGACCCTGGGTAAAACAAAACCAAAACGTAAGAAATTCTGTCAAAAAAGCCCCAAACTTGCCCCAGGAACCAGGAAAGACACGTAAACCATGATAAAGCTGTGATTATGGGATGGCACTGCTTTTAGCCAGGGAATAGCACCATGTGCTGAGACATGAATGCTATTGTCTGGTGGTGTAGATGGTGGCATCTTCACTGGACCACAAGGAAGCAGCTGGTTAATTAATTAACTCTACAAAGTCTATAGTTTACAAAGTCCAGTTAATTTACTAAGTCTACAAGCAGGGAGTTGCTTGGCTTGTGCCACACTCTGTGTTCTTCCAGAAGATGCTTTTGTACCTAATTCATGCCTCTAACACCCAGGAGGTGGCAGAAATCTCATGACGCTGCTGCACCAGCCCCTCTCTGACAAGGCTCAGCCCTGAACTCCAGACATGCCTGTACCTGCCACGGTTCCTGGCTGAGCTCTGGAGACAGAGCTCTGGAGACAGAGCTCTGGAGACAGAGCTCCCCCTTTAAGCAGAAGGCAGGCACAGTCCCCATCCCCGTTGTTATAATCGCGGTTGGGTCGGATGCTGTGGCTGTGCCAGTGCAGGTTAGCATTAACCACAGGGCTGCAGAGGAAGGAACAGGGGAGGGAGGAGACCTGAGCTGCCTGCAGGGAGGTTATGGTAGGTGTGTGCACAGTGGCAAGTGCCAAGGGCTGTTCTCAAGGCACACACAGTCCAGTTGTGGCAGGTGCTGCTGAAGGACTGTTTGCAGCGTGATGGACAGCAGACACAGTCATTGCACAGGGTGCTGGTGGGTCACAGGAGCTGCAGCCAGCCCGTGGCTCAGCCGGTCACTACACAGCCAGCTGGAGGAGCTTCAGGCTGTGTCTGAGGCACAGTCACTAGGTTGGCAGAGAATCACAGAATCATAGAATTGTTAAGGCTGGAAAAGACCCCTAAGATCATCCCCCTAAGATCATCCAGTCCAACCATTAACCTACCNTCCCTCAGCCTCCTCGTAGGGCCTGTTCTCCAGACCCTTCCCCAGCTCCCTCAGCCTCCTCGTAGGGCCTGTTCTCCAGACCCTTCCCCAGCTCCCTCAGCCTCCTCGTAGGGCCTGTTCTCCAGACCCTTCCCCAGCTCCCTCAGCCTCCTCGTAGGGCCTGTTCTCCAGACCCTTCCCCAGCTCCCTCAGCCTCCTCGTAGGGCCTGTTCTCCAGACCCTTCACCATCCTCGTTGCCATTTGACAGAAAAACCCCACCAAAGAATCCTGCCAGGGAAATGATACAGAATCCCTCCTTCTGGGACCGTCATCTTCCTGGCTGGGGTGTCTCCACCGGCAGGTACGCTGGTGAGATGGGCCTTTGCTCTGAACCAGCAAGTACCTTCCCACCTTCAGCAGGTGCAGCCCTTCCTCCATGGACCTCTTGTCCATTCTGAGTTTTTGGTGAAGACTGTGTCCTCTTTGGACACTGTTTGATACTTTTCCAGTAGTAAATAAGGGAGGATCCCAGACATGCCTCAAGGGCAGACTGTCTCTAGTGCACCCGCTGTCACTCTGGGAGAGCCTGGTCAGAAAGATATTGCCAATATTCCATCCTTTACTGTCACATGTTGTTAAAACACAGCCAGGAAATGAATCCTTGCTGCAGTGAGCCTTGCTGTGTTTGTGCAGTTGCATCGATTCCTGTAGCCACCCCACAGACATGACCTTATTCATCACAGCAGATGACCGACCCCGCTGTTTTGGAGATTGTGACCGTCTGTATCATCACTGGGGCATGAGATGGGTTTGTCAAACAAACCTTGCTGCTGTCTAATATCAGCTCCTGTGTTAATTTGGACTTACATCTGAGAAGCCATGCCAGTACTTTGGGCATGTTCAAAAACCAGTGCAGTCAGTCCTGGGAAAGGCAGCTACCAGTTTAGAAATATCTCAGTGAGCTGTAGGAACCAGTCAGCGTGGATCTGGAGAAGTTCAATTCAGGCAAATAGCTGCTCCTACCTCTGAGACCCCATGCAAACAGGACATGTGAGGGACAACTACTTTGGGAGCAGCTTCCTAAAAAGACCTGGTGGACAAGGTCAAGGCATCAGAAGTGTATCTGCATGTGAAGATGGCCAGCCACATGCTGAGTTGTATTAGCAAGAAGTCAGCCAGCACCTGGTTATATCTTCATAAAAGCTATTAAATTGGTCAGACATGACCTCCCCTTGGTCAGACCATGCTGACTGCTCCTCACAACCCTCTTATCCTTGTTGTGCCTTGAGACAGCACCAAGGACAAGTCATTCCATCACCTTTCCCGGGATGGAAGTGAGGCTGACAGGTCTGTAATTACCTGGGTCCTTCTTGCTCTTTTTGAAGCCTGCAGTGATGTTTGCTTTCCTCCAGTCCTCAGGCACCTCTCCCATTTCCCAGGACTTACCAGGTATGATGGACAGTGGCCTAGCAATCAAGAGTGGAGGTGCATGATGTGCAAGAAGAAGCTGAAGAAACTGTGAAGAGAAGGTGCTAGGAACAACCAAACTTCTGTCTTCAACTACCTGAAAGGAAGGAGATAATGAAAAGGAGACAGACTCACAGGGGCACAACAAAAGGACAAGAGGCTGCTCACACAGATTGCGATGAGGGAAACTGTGATTGCACATCAGGCAAAAAAAATATTAACACATCAGCCATTGGAGGAGGTACCCAGAGCTGGTAGAGTCTCTATCCTTGGAGATTTCCAAAATTTAACTGGGAAAGCCCTGCTAGGGCTGCTCTAGTATTGAAGTTAGCCCTGCTTGAAGCAGAAGGTTGTACAAGATGACCTTTAGAGATACCTGCCAGCCTAAATCTTTCTCTGATTCTGTTAAGAGATCCAAATGCTGAAAGCACAGGAAATCTAAGTGTATGACTGGTTCTTTATTAAATAATAAAAAAAATCATATGTATGGCATCAGTCATTCAGTTCTGTCATGATGGCAAGTGATAACTGCAAGAGTAAAATCAAGACATAGGAATGAGCTCAGCATAATTCAGTTTGACAGGGATCAGAAGTCCCTAGTTGGAGTAACATGATTTGTCATGCTCACTTCTGTTTTTTAAATCTCTGGGAACAGAGTTGAAAGTCTGTGAGACATACCACTCAAAGACAAGGCTGCAATGACCATCCACCCAGCCCTGTGAACCTCCTTGCTATTCTGCCTACAAACGGGACTCGTGGAGTTGTCCCCGGTGCAAGCCTGAGATGGGTACCCAAGACACCCACCTGGGTGGCACCCAGTGCCTAGTTTGGGGTGGATGAGGCATTTTGTTAAGGCTCTCTGAGGAAACAAGGACTTTTTATCAGTGCTGGCTTTGAATAGTGCAGTCCTGCTGACTTTAACAGAAATGAGGGTTAGGAGGGACCTTCAACACTCTCTGAAGGCAAGACATCCTCTGCACCACAGGAGTATGTGCTGAGCAAGGATGCAATGAAAGAAGCACAGTAAGGTGTTAACAGATGGTCAGAATGTATGTGCTAATGGCAACAGAAGAGTGAGCAATCCCACTCATCTGATGTGCTGCATACCTTAGCTCCACTCTTCTGCATCAACATTCCATCTGTGCCCATACAGACCTGAGGGACTTTTCAAGGGGGAGCTTTACTTGTGTTTCAGATAGTCCCATTTAGGTGGAGACATTTCTCAAATTGCTGGAGAGGCAATGGCTAGCTGTAGTCCAGAATTTCCTGACAAACCCTCTGGGCTTTCAGGCAGTACCCTCCCTAGCTGGCCACTTCCATAGTGATATTGGGTTCCTCTTTTTTCAAGCATTCCCCTTCCCACCTTGGGCATGTCCCACCAAGAACAGCCCCTCCACAGACTGTCCACTGGCAGACACTGAAGGGAAATGCTCCAGAGGAGCAAAACAGTTGCAGGGGAATGGTTTTAACTTGGAAGGGGGCAGATTTAGATTGGACATTAGGAAGAAATTCTTCCCTCTGAGGGTGGTGAGGCCCTGGCACAGGTTCCCCAGAGAAATGGTGGCTGCCCCTTCCCTGGAGGTGTCCAAAGCCAGGTTGGACGGTGCCTTGAGCGGCCTGGTCTGGTGAGGGGTGTCCCTGCCCATGGCAGGGGGCTGGAGATTGATGGTCTTTATGGTCTCTTCCAGGCCTAATCATTGTATGATTCTGTGATTCTATGACATGGTTCCCCACACTGACCACTGCCAGGCATGTGCCTCCTGCCTATCACATCCACTCCCACCTTCACTGAACCCCTGTGGGTGAGCTCACTCTGCATTTGGTCTGCAAATTCCCATCTCTCCTAGCTTTGTTATTAACTTTACAAAAAGGATTTTAGTGAAGACCATACATTACCATAAAATCAAATAGTGGACATGTCAGGTTCAGCAAAGGTTAATTTCCCTGAGATGCTGACTCTGCCAAATGAAGATACCAGCAAAGGAGCAGCAGATGGTACCTTCTGTGAGAAGGAGCAAAGAGAGATGCCCTTATTCTGGGCTTTTGCCTGAAGTTCCTGGGAAATGGCATGGCATGGTTGGGAATTTCTGCATGAAAATGTCTCCTGCCTGCTTTCTCTGAGGGCTGGGGCTGCTGGCAACAACTAGAGTGTCCATCTCCTTCCAGAGGAAGATGAATCAACATGATCATGTATCAACATCTTTTTCATGATGGTTACGAGGAACCACTTTTGTTATTCTGGTCACTGTCCCCCTTTTGACAGTCTCACGTGTCTCCAAAGGTCTGTACTGCACAGGACACAGAGGGACCCAAGAATTCATAACTGTCCTGACAACACTTTGGACAGCCAGGGCTGCTGGGATCCATCTGACTTTCACCCAACTACACAGCAAAAAGCTTCAGGGAGGAAGGACAGCAGGGCCTCCCCCCGCCCCCAGCCTTTGCTATCCTTTCACTTTCTCTCTCCTCTGGCCTACAGAGGGGGGCTCATTGTCTTAATCTTAAAAGGGGAGATACATCAATCCTCGTGGGTCCCTTCCAACTTGAGAGCTTGTACGAGTGCACCACCATAGTTCCTCATGCAATTCCTCTTCCTAATCATTGTATTTCCCTGGAGTGCAACCACCTGTCTTTCTCATCAACCCCCATAACCCTTCTGTCCCTGATGGCAGAGCCAGAGGGATTGCCATCACACAGTTACAACCACATGTGTGTGAATCCCTCTGATATTTCACCCCTTCTGTGCTCCACAAGTTCCTCTTTATTTGCAAAGTGCTGATCCTGCCCTGAGCACACGAGGCTGTTCTGCCTTGGGCAGGGAGAAAAGGAGGGAAGAGAAATCCCTTTGCAGAATCTCCCCTAACAGTCCCTCTTGTTCAAGTCAGTCTTCAGAGACAGCTGAACATCAAGCCCACATAGTGCAGGTAGACCTGGGAAGGGACCTCACTAGATGTCCCCTGAGGTGGCAGAAGAATGCAGGGAAGGAAGGGCAGGGACCACTGTAGCCATGGAACTGCCCTTTCTCCTTGCTAGTCCCCTTTGGGCAAAGGTTCCTGCCCATGAGGCAGTGGAGAGGGGGTTCCTGAGGAACTGTTGTCATCCTTTTCACATACCTGGAAAACCTTGGTCATCAGATGTCCCTGAGCTTTCTCCCCTCTTTCCTATCATCACTTCCCTTCATCATCCTACGTCCACACTCGGCCGTCTGGCTTCCCTGTAGGGTACCTCACCTGCCATGGGGTCTTCCCCCACCTGCCATGGGGTATTCCCCACCTGCCATGGGGTCTTCCCCCACCTGCCATGGGGTCTTCTCCACCTACCATGGGGTATTCCCCCATGCCACCCCTCAGACTGTTGCCTTGGAGCGGTGGGCAGAATCCAAGGACACCCTGATTGCATGCACTGAGGCCTAAACCTTCCCCCCACCTGGCATGGGCTCCTTGGCCCCTTGCCAACCACAGCCCCTAACACCCTTCACTCATCAGACACCAAGAACTGATGGAGGCACTGATGGAGGTCAGGGGTCTGGGCTGAGGTGGGCCTCAGCCCAGACCCCTGAGCTCCATCAGTGCCTTCAAGATCATTGTTGTCCTTCAGCATTAGTGATCCTCTGGAAGTGCCTTTGTGTCCCCTTGGGCTGCATGTTAGGTGGGCTCATGTCTGGCTGGTGCTGTGCTGGGATTTGCTTCTGCTGTTAGTGGAGAGGCAATGCCCAAGACAAAGGCCACAAGGTTATTTAGGAGAAACAGCACCTTAACATGGGATGGAGGGTCTGTGAAAGTCTGCACTGAAATGTGTTTGAGAAGTCCAGTCTTATGATGCATTTAGAGAACATATTTATAGTTAGGGAGCTCTCCAGTGGAAGATGGAGTTATCTTAACCAAAGGAATGGGGCAGAAAGAACAAGCCACCATCTGTGGCATCTCCAGAGCCACCCAGACCAGCACTCCCAGTAACCCCACAGCAGTGATCAGGGAGCCAGAAGGGAGCCTTGACTCATCCAGGGTGTCTGCTGGCACCAGCACTGCAGTGTGTCTGGAGCTGGCTCCAAAGGCCTCTGTTCTCTCAGCAGGCAGAACAAGAGATCAGCTCTCCACAGCACTCCATGAGACCCACCCCCCTGGGTGAGGCGTTTGGGACGCCTTGAACTCGTGACACTGGTTTTAGTGTTCCAGGAATGAGCCTTCCAGTCAGGAAGCTCCATTTGAGGGCTCCAGTTTTCTTTCCCCGTCTTTCGTGAAATGTTTCAGTCAGTGCAGCTCTAAAAGTTAACTGGGTGCACTGGAATCCCAAAGCAAGCAAAAAGCAGGTCCTGAGAGTCTAAATGAGGACAATGTTCCTTCAGATGCCTCTGCTGCCAGGAACACACTCTGTGTTGGGAACACTGCTGGATGTTTCAAAAGATTTAAAAATACAGCTTTTGATCACTGTATTGAAATTAGAGTTTAACAGATTTTTGCTTTAGTCTGTTTATATTTACTTAGGCAAAACTGGAAGCACTGGGGTGGCAAAGAGTGACAAAAAAGAAAGAAGTTAATCTAAAATGATGATAAAAATCTGCAACAGTGAAACTAACTCCTTGGACAGTCAAAAAGATACTCCAGTTGACCTGAAATAAATTGTTTGCTTTTGGAGTATTTGTATATAAACAACAACTAAAAACCAATGATAAGCAGAGTTCTACAAATGCTTAATAGTCCAGGTCTTCAAGAGAGGCTATTTCTTCATGAGATGATGTCAAATTCCATCTCAGAAAACAGGGCACACCTCATCTTACAGCAGAATTTATTTCCATGGTGTTTATTATTCCTATTTTAAACAGTAGGTTTCCATTTATCTTCTGCTTACAGAATTTTTCCTGAGCTCCAGAGATTGTTGGCCAGCTGAGAAGCAGGGTGCTCTTGCAGAGCATCCTTCAGTGAGTGTATTCAGTAAGTACATTTGGGGAAGGAGATAAAAAGCCTCTCACTTTCCTACAGAAGAGAAGTAGATGTGGGTTTTTTTGGTTTGTTTGTTTGTTTTTTTTTTAATCCTGACCTACTCAAGCTGAGTCAGCTCTTCAAAACTCATCTGTCTGAGAACACTGAAGTTCTGTGCCTGTGGATGTGTCGTGGTTTCAGCCCAGTCGAGCAGAGCACCACGCAGCCGCTCTCTCCAAGAGGGTGTAGGAGGAAGAATTGGGAGGAGGGGAAGAAACTGGAAAGAAAACAAAAACCCCCAAACCTCACAGGTTGGGATAAGGGCAGTTTACTGGGACANNCAGTTTACTGGGACAACAGAGGGAGAGAAACAGCAATAACAGGACTTTTATAGCAGAATCTACAAAACTGGTGATACACTCTGCAGGTCCTCACAGAACTGCACAGCTCAGGTTGTAGAGCTCAGAGCTGTCCCGAGACCAGACTGTCCCCAAACTGCACATCCTGGAGCAGAGCACTGCTCCCCCACCAGCCCCTTTGTGCTGAGCATGACCTAGTTGGCAGGACAAACCCTCTTTGGCCAGTTC
>VXBZ01010312.1:218560-232648 GCA_013399135.1 Heliornis fulica | reverse complement strand
GTCATTTCCAGCCTCAAAAATTCTATGATTCTATGATTTGGCTAATTGCTGTGAAGAGTGACTGGGCTGGTTTGGAAACTTGTTATCCAGCCACAGAGAATTGCTGTTAGTCCTTTTGTTTTCGATATTGCACTGCGTATGGCTGCCCTTACTGAACTGCCATATGAATGAATCTTCCTTTTCCTGCAGCATCATTTTTTCCATGAGTTTAACGGGGTTGAAATATCCAAGTTTTTATCTCTTTCCCAACAGCCAGATATACCATCCCAGCCTCCTGCAGTAGGAGTTCAGATGTCACCTCCTGCCACCTTTTTCATGAAGATCGATGCCTGTTCACTTCTGTCTTTCTGTGTAATGAAATATCCACTAAACATTTAGCAGATGTTAAGATGCACAGGCTACCTGAAGAGAGAGAGGCTTCAGGCAGTGTTACCAGTGGACAACCTGATAGTGTCAGGCAGAGCAGGATAAATCTCAGAGGTCTGTCTACCTAATAGCCCTGTGCCTAGTCTCAGTTAACCACCTATTTTGTGGTGAACTGTCTGCTCAGGGAGAGGCACGGGCAGTTCCAGAGGATGATTTAGCCTGTCCTAATAGGAGTGCTTAAAAGCAGTGGGATGAATTGCAGTTTGGAACTGTCTTTTCCTTCACTGTGGGATGACAGAAGACTCTAGGTAGATATACACATATTTTTACAGTCTTCAGCTTGCTGGGGTGATGTGCATGTCTGAGAACATGGAGGAAAGAGAGGCTAGTCCTGCTTTGTTTCATTTCTTTTCTGCTACAATTTCTTTCCCCCATGTCTACTCTGACTACAGAAGACACTACAGGAGAGATTTATTACTAAGGATGTCAAATTGCTGCCATTAGATCCAGATTAAATCTATAGTTTCTCTTAGTTCCACTGGCTCTTCCTACCTAAGGAGAAGAGCTTATGAGCTCAAAATTCAAAGGAAAATGAAGCTGCTTTAGGGAGTGAGAACTTTGTGAGATGGGACCTAAATTGGCCCCTGCTGTAAATCCATCACAGTCCTGGACAGATTGGACTGAGAGTGATGCAGGTGATGAACAGTAGGTAAAGACAACATACAGTCTGACTTGTTTCTCTGCAAAACCTAGTGTCTATCCTAGTCATTGCTGGTCATGTTATACAGCCCCTACATTGAATAACTTACTGCTTTGTACTCTTTAAGGTACCCCTTAGATCTCAGGGGCACTGCTCTGTCCTTTCAGCCAACAGCAGCCATATCACATAGCAAAGCAAGCTTCCAGAGTGCTCTGCTGCCTTTGCCAGCATCTTGCATTACTACATTTCATCCTGCAACATCCACCGGATGGTGGGAAGTATCAGCAAGAAATGTTTCATGAGTTGAGGGGGTGAGAGACAGGTGTAGTTAAAGGACACGATTTGGAAGACAGGGAATATCATCTGCACGCTCCCCTGACTCATTTTAGAGGAAGGAAAACTGAAAAGTGGAGCTCTGATGCTAATGTTGCTTGGGGAATCTGCAGCAACAGCAAGGACAGACCTGTCTCATGAACATCCTGTATCCCTCCCTCCTCCAAAGGGTTGTTCCCATGGAGCTCCACCATGGCTCACTCAGGAGGACGAGAACACACACAAAAATTGCCTTCATGTATCTTCTCTGACTGAGAACACCCTGGTTTGTATGTCTGAAGTACCCACAGTTTTGCAATAAGCTGGAGCTCATGTCTGAAGAACAACCTTGCTGCCTGAAACAGAGGATATGCCTTGACACCAACCTTTGAATGTTACCCCATGGCCATTAATATTTTTTCCCCTCTTTCAGAGTAATAATCTGAATCTTAAGCAGAACAGGTATGGCACACTAATTATTAATATGAAAAATATGGCAGCTAATAGACAATTTGAATTTAGCCTTTGCTGCCATTTAACTGTAATTGAAGTCAAAATATGGTCCTTAAAGCACCCAAAATGAATATGCAGTGTACTTTCCATGACTGTTTTCATTGTTTGAAAACAATAGAGTCTCAGGAAATTATTACAATGTACCAAACTGCTTCTGTAAGAGCCAGGTAAGAGAATGTTCAGGTTATGATGAGCTACTTTCACATAATATAGCAGAGTATATAGGTTATTAATCTCAACTGAGCAAGGCTTTCCTAATTCATCCTCACTGTCCAGACTGGGGTTAAATTATTCTAAATGACTGAACAGCTAAAAGAAAGGTTCACTACCTGCTCCTGGACAGTTTGACAGTGAAGGGTGCTTACTGATTCAGGAAAGGAAACCAAAAATGATCTGAAGGAAGTGATCTGTCACAGGTAGAAGAGATCTACTGAACTGCTTGTTCATCCCTGTATGCTGTTGCTCCTTTGCAGCTTTAGTGGGAGGGAAGTGAGGAAGCTTGAGTCCCATCTGTGCTTGCCCCATCTCACGGGACAATCAAAGCAATATTTAATCCCTTACCTTCTCAGGACTTGGTTGGAATTTAGGTTACAGGGGGTCAAATCAGGTCCAGCACACACTAGACCTAGTTCCACAGTTTCTCTTTTATTATCTGATCCATCCTATAAGACCATTCCAGCAGCCTGAAACCACCAGAGAGTATTATATTCCAGCCTGTCCTGTTTCCCTCTCCCACTACATATTAACACTTAGCAGGCCACAAAGCACCATGTTTTTCTTGGTCCTGTGTAGGGAGACAACAGCGTGACGAAAGCTCTGCTAGCTCTCCAGACTCTTCTCAACCCCACTCTTGAGGAATGAGGACATTCCCTGTGGGAATTGGTCCTGCACTTTCCTTAAACCTTCCTTAAAAAATAAAAAAGCCCTCCTGCTTGTGCCTGATGTTCTCCCTGAACACATTGTTGGCGCTCGTCCTTCTTCTCAGTTTACGTGGCTGCAGTACAATTAAAAGGCAAGTTAACATTTCTCCCACAGGCAGATGAATTCAGCCCCGTTGCAAATCCCAGGCAGTCTGTACCTTTTGGGGGGGTTTATTCCCTTTGGCATCCATGCATGAACTCTTCTTTGGGTTACCCATTCCACGATGAACTGGATATATAGTGGCGTGGATAATCGTGTTACTGAATCCAGGGCCAACTACAGGGGAAGGACCATTAATAGCTGCCCAGGCCGAGACAACATGGCTCCATCCTCTTGCCATGAGTCATTCCAGCTGCTTGAAAAAAACGCTATCTTTGTAGATTCCCCTTTGGTCAGGAAGAGGAGTATGGAGATTGCTCTGGTTCAGCAGTCAAAATACCTCCCTGGTTTGGAGACAAGAGAGCTCTTTCAGAGACATTCTTGAGCAAAATACCGAAGAGCGCTGCACATGGCACAAACACACTCCAGTTCCCGAGGCCAGCGGATAAAAGACACATATGCTGTCACAGATTAGATATGAAACAAGCATATGCTTCTGCACTGAATCAACTGCAGAATCGAGTTTGCTGGTATATCTGGTCACAGGATGGGTCCCTGGTGTGTGTACAGGGAGGGGAGTGCGTAGGTACGCAAAGATTACCCAGACTCGGAGCACAGAATCACAGGCAGGGTGGAATGACGGCAATTAGAGATGGAGATTAACGTTGCTGGGTCTGAGAACATATTTTCAGTGGAGTCATTTCTGATTTACAAGAGAAAATGCACATCCAGCAGCTCCAAACCCTTGTTGAGGTCTGCTTGATATTTTGTCTCCTGCCATAACTGAACAGCACAGGACACATATGTACATCCATACATACACATGTGCGATTTCAGCACAGCATCTCAAGTAAAGGGTGTGCTTTCCATTTCACAGAAGTCCATGTAAACCACCACCTTTTATTTACCTTGCAGCAGCAGCTAAGCATTTTCTAGGTAGTCAACCTTCCTTTTCTCAAATAACAGGCTAAAATAAAGTGAGGGGTTTTGTCACGATGTTGGTTGCTACTGCCAGTTTGGAGACTCAGGTCATTTTCAGTGGGCTTGGCATGAGGTTATTCTCATTTTCCATTTCCACCCCAATACCTGACAAACTCAGGTCAGAGATGCTGATCTTTCCATAGGTAAAAGCTTCAGGGTTTCTGACCCTGGTACTTGAAGGTAACCCTGGCTGGATTAGCCCTGTCCTGTCCACCACTTGCTTTCTTTGCTCCAGTTGCTGCTAAGCAACTAAGGTACTTCTGACTGTCTAGTCATGTAATGCTTTTTTTTTCCTTAATTTCAGGGAACTGTTTGCAGTTAAACACAGTTCAAGATTTGAGTGTGAACTTATTAGAAACAAGGGAAAGACCATGGGAAAGGTTGATCTCTTGTGCAGTGAAGGGAGAGCGATGATGTTGCGTGATGGTGAAAAATCTGAACATAGTGCCTCTTTTTCTGTGGTTTTGGGTGGTGTTGCAAAAATTAGATGTCTGAAATGCAGTTGGCCTGATGAACATGATCCTCTGTGAGTTACTGACTGCTTGATGCCATCCCTGTGCTGTTAATAGCTACTCTGAGCGTATGTGGAGGATGAGGAAAAAAAACAGCTATGAAAGGACACGCGTGATGCTTAGCTCCAAAAAAAGCTGTGAAGGGGAGGTGTGAAGTCCGGGAAGTGGAGAATCATAGACTAGTCATTTCAGTGCCAGTCCCTGGAAAATTATTGGAATAAATGATTGAACCAAGCATTTGCTTATACCTAAAGAGTAACAAAGAGTAGGAAAAGACAACGTTGATTTGTTGGGTAAATTGTGCCCAAGAAAGCTGAACTCCTGTCTTGGGATATCCAAAGTGAAATCCATATGAAATGTTAGTTACAGACAAGGGCACAGGCAGGTGATGTAGGACACTTTGTACTCTTTATGGCTCAGAACAAAGATGATAGTAATATCTGCCTCCAAAGACACGCTGTCCTGTGCTTGATTCTATTTCACTATCAGGACATTACAAGGACCTTGTTCTTCAAGGCCTTCTGTGAGTCAAAAATCACCTCCGAGTCACTGGAATATCACCACTCCTCCCATGCAATGTGTTTGACAGTACCCAGGAATAAGCACTCAAGAGCCAGAGCTTTTTGGTTTTTTTTTTAAAGCACAAACAAAAAAAAAAAACCCCAACCAACAAAAAAAACTCAGAAGAAAGAAAAAAAATAATTGGCTAAGACAGTGAGTTTATTCTGAAGTCTTTCCAAATGGCCACATATCTTTGTCTCGGTGGTGAAAATCCCTTTTAAAAATTATTTTATTTGATCAATTAAATGCTACCAATTTTTGGATGCACTAACCACAAATTTGCTAAATTCCTGAGCTAATGAAAGGCTGGCTTGCTTTGACATGAATGGGAGTTTTGTTTGAGTAACAATCGAACAAGGACTTGGCCCAAAGACAGCAAGGAAAACATTTAGATGTTAAATATGTATTCAGAAGACCTTTCTTCAAATCTTTTCTATTACAGCAACAGGATAATAATTGTGTTCTCTAGAAGGGATGGTTTGGTGACACATCCAGCACCTCTCAAGATCTAGCAGAGTGAGCAAGAAACTATGCAAATATTTTAGTTTAGACATACTTGTAGCTCCTTTTCAAACAATGAAAGCCTCAATTAAAGCCAGATCTCCGTTATTTAAAAACTCCAGGCAGCAACCGACAGAGAAAGAGAGTTTCTTCCCCGTTACCCCCCTCCCCGCCCCCCAACTTGCAAACATAAAGTCCAAGATATTTGAGAGTCAGGAAAACTGTGTCTAATATTAAAACTGAGAGAGCTGAGAAGTTTGAAGATGTGATTCTTATCTTCTAAAGAATTTTTCAGTCATCAATACCTAAAGTAAGCTGAAGTACAAGAAATAGGTGACCTTAATAGATATAACTCTGTATGGGTTCATTGTACCATGAAATTAAATTTTTAATCTGAACTGATGAACAAAAATGCTGGTTTGATCCTCCCCACACACAATAGTTTAAATAGTTTGGTAACTATTTCACTTCCAGACTGGAGCTGTACAAACAAGATCAGCAACAGAATAATTCATTTCATGGACCATGGGTTGGGAAGATCCAGAAACAAAGGGGCCTTGGAGAAGTTTTGTTAAATTTTTGTGAGCAAGGTTTAGGATTATTGGTCAGGGAAAATTATATTCTTTTGCTCCTGCTAATTTGCAAGCACAGGAGTTAGTCCCCAAGTCACTAAAACCAGTGGTTACTGAATCTTTTGATGGACTTCAAGTTGCTTTGGATGCAGTTTGAGGCTGCTTTGCCAATGGAAGCTGTTGTTGTGTATCATCACATTCAGCAACACCTTCTCCTCGGAGTTCACCTCCTTTCAGCAGGCTTCTCTGAGAAGCGATGCTCTTCCTCCAAGTGTACCTTCCAAGTGCCTGTTGCCAGGCTGAAGTCAAAGATATGTTGTCTAGGAGGGAACTGCTGACTATTTGGCTTATGCCCACTTGATCACAAGAATGCTAATAAAAGGTGGAGGAGTTGTAATGAAGCTATTAATAGACACACACACACACACACACACATGAGAAACAAACAGGAAAAGTCTTTATATTTTTTTATTTAATTTTTAAATACTGGTGGCTTCTCCATCTTTTTTTTTTTTCTTAAATTCATTGATGCTGAAAATGCCCCTCAGTCCACAATCTTACTGATGGCTTTTTTCCCCAAAATTGGTAACAGAGATTTGACAAAAACAAACAATACAAAAAACCCCTCTCTTCATTAGTATAGAAATCTGAACTTGAATATGTTGGTCAGCTGAAGCTGTCAAAATGGCTGGAGGAATTATCTGCTATTATCTGCCAAGCAAACACCATCACAAAGTGAAAACTGATGCCATAGCATTTTTCCTAATGCAAGAGACGCGGCCCTCACTCGTGAGTATTGGAGCCAAATGTTCTGCCATGGCCCTATACAATAGCACTCTTTGACAATAGCTCAGTATTTAGTTTGTTATGAAATCCAGTCTATTTTGGGAGGGCCCTATTGTTTCTGTTTTATATGTGCTGCAGACTTGTGTCTCGGAAAACACGGAACCAATTGCCGAAGTTGTCACTATGGCTGAGAAAGCCGAAGGTTTTGTCCCACTGAAAGTGGAGAAGTGTCTTTCTGCCAGCTAAAGTCTTGTAGACAGCTTGGTCCTGCAGCACTGCACACACTTTTGTCAATGCCTGTGTGAAGGACCAGCAGTTAGAGCTACCAAGCAAAGCCAATGTTCAGCTTGTCACCTGTTTGCAATGATTTCTATTCATACCAGCGTCTCTCCTGGAGGTATCTTGACTTCTTTGATGCTTTACAGAGAGGTATCTCATTTTAGCACTGGTCCCTGAAGGAGGATATAAAGCAGTAAATGTAAATATCTGGCTCTTTGAAACTCATTTCCTGAAATAAGGTGGTTTTGTCCCCATAATGGCGCTGACTCACTGCTGACATTAAATAGGAGGGGTTGCTCTGTCTGTTCTGCTCTCTAATGGCCTGAGTCTGCTCTTCTTTCACTCACAGAAGACAGGGTCATGCTGTTGAAGTTAATAACATGGTGTATACAGAAGTGAGAGAAACGTGAGCTGATTGTGTGTTTTCCACCCTACTTTCTCATGGGCACCAGTCCCCTTCTGCTGTTTTCACTGTGGAAAGTAAGATCCTTAGCGAGGAGTGAGTATGAAAAAATAGTTCTTTGGGCAGTTCCTGTGGGAGGCCTCACTGCTGCAAGAGGCACCATCCCTCAGCATGTCCATACCCCTACTCATGCCCCAAAACACCCGTGGCTCTTGTCTGCTCGTGTAGACCCATTGCCTGAGTCCACAGCTTTGGTGGAGACACCCATCGACTCCACAGGTCCACTTTTTTTCCTTTCCATAATGCCACTTCTCACTGTAGCATTGTCTTAATTTAATAATTTCAGGTAAAGCAATGACACAACAGTGCACTCAGTTGTATGTTTGCTCATACATGGACATCCCAGCCCAGGCCTGTTTTAGAGAGAAATCAAGGTAGACAGGGATTTTGTGGAGTTGTTAGAAGTAGTGGATGTAAAGAGGAAAAATCCCATTTTTCCCTGCCCAGTTTTATTCATAGGCAGTGATGCCCTGTGGTTGATGAAGGGGACCAATGTTAATATTTCAGGTATTCATTAATGTTCTGATTCATGATGAAGCTCTGGACTACTCAGTTCTGCCATTTTGTGTCTTTATTTCCAAGACTGTAAAAGAGACATTAATTTTTAACTGTGAAAGATCAGCAGCAGAAACCAGAGATTTATCTGAGCCCATAAAGATGAGTCTCACTGACTCCTTTCTTTAGCTTTGATTACATTTTGGGTTTTATATTACTAAATAATTATTGGCTTTTCAAAATTCTCCATATGCTTAAGCAGGTTTGCTTTCCAAAGCTGAAGACTCAGATTGACAAGTGGACTGAGACTTGCAGAAAGACTCATGAGGATTTTTGAGCTTAGCCATGGTTACACAGAAGAAAAGCTTTCCAATATTTTAGATGTGGACTTTGGTTCACAGTTCCAGAAGTGCACAGCAGAGCTGGGAGCAGTCTGAGCCTTCACAGAAACTGTATTTGTGCATCTTGTACAAGTTACTGTAAGTCTGAACAGTCAGCCTTTCTCTGCCAAGATCGATCTGAGTAAATTTAGAGATATTGAACCTCATTAAATATGTATTGATGCTTGCTGTATGTATATTTTCCCCCCTTTTTTCCCCTATTTAAAACAATTCCAAGTTTGTGCATTGAATGTAGATGAGAGCTAATGTGGAGTTTGCAGACAAATAATGTTGGTGCACTGGTTCATCCTTCCAAGTGATGGATGGCACAGAGATGGTTCATTCTCACAGTGACAGTATCTTCTGAAGGACTGTGCCCTCCCCTGGAAGCACCCTATGAGCTTTAATGGAAATTAGGGCCACATACTGAGGAGACTGGAGGTGAAGCATACAGAAAAAAATATTCATTAGAATTTCTTATGTCTAGGCTCAGTACAGGTGAAAAGAACTGGACTGACAGCTCATGGGAAGCACAATATGTTCCCACACACAACCCAGCAGGAAAGAAGCAGAATACACGAGCAAAATTCCCCTGGTTTATCTGCTTACACTTTATCCCTGAGCGTTGGGCATGATGCATTTCACAGTCTGTGTTTCAGCTTCCTCATGGACTCTGAGCATGACTGCTAAGTGATTTTGGGGATGACAGCAGTATGCTGACTTGTGTGTGTTTGCACATGTGGTCCACATTTGTTCACCAGTAATCTTTAAAAGAGATTGTTAGTCCAAGTTTTTCAGATGCATCGTGGGCCTGATGCTTACCTGCTATGAATCAGGGGAGTTCTGCTGGAGTAAAACTGAGCTGCACTGGTTTGTGCTAGCTGAGGATAAGGCCCAGGGAAATATATGTAATTTGTAAAACTGTATGAGAAATGGCTTGCTTTGGGAGGTGATCAACCTTCCCATTCTATATTTGGCTTGATTACACATA
Source organism: Heliornis fulica (assembly GCA_013399135.1). NCBI lineage: Eukaryota > Metazoa > Chordata > Aves > Gruiformes > Heliornithidae > Heliornis > Heliornis fulica. The sequence goes on along the minus strand of VXBZ01010312.1, from coordinate 223,216 downwards.
TCAAAGCATTTCTTGATGAAAAACAATGCACTTGTCTTCCAGGTGATGTTCATGTCCTCTACTGACTAGAATGGTGTAGCCTGAGTTATTTAAAACATAGCTGCAATCTGCAACAGTGGAGCATTTTATGTCCAGTGTGAGTGCTTTACTCTAAAGTCTTTTCCTCCCTCAGGCCCCCCAACACAGCAAGTAAAACCCAAGACGCCATAGCCTGAAGGGCCCCCACTTTATATCTAATCATGGGAACTATCGCTTAGTATTGATATTGCCTTATTAAAGCAATTAGCCAAGCATTTCAGATGCTTGTTAATGTTTCTAGAGTGACTTCTAATGAGGGATAATGATAACAAGCATGGAAGGTCTCTGGTGAACTTTAGATAATGATGTAAATCTGAGAAAGGTCAATGGTATGTGTGGATTCAATGATGGCCACTCCATTTCCGTTCATTACCTAGTTCAGCTTTTATTTTCTCTTCCCAGGCCATTTACATCTGCAAGGATATGTTCCTTATCCAATCTGGAGCCCCTACCACTTGGTTCAGAGAATGACTTAGCTACAAAGTAGATGATGCTGAGCCTTAGTGCTCCTTGTAATGAGGTCAAGTCTAGACAACAACAAATCAATTAACAGAAGGAAAGCAGATACAATAGGAGGCACTCCAACAATGACAATGTTCAGCATTTACATAGCAAAACATTTCCCCAGAAGATCCCAAAACAAGAGTGTGTGGACATCACAAGGAGCATTGTGTGGCTGTGGAGAGGATAATGCCAGGGGGATGGAGATCAAGCAAGAAAGACCTAGAAGGGTCCTACAGGAAAGAGAGAAATGGAGCCTCTTTGTCAGAACTGGACTGGATAGCTCAGGTATGACAGCAAGGTCTAGAGCTGTAGGAACTATTTGTACCAATATTAAATAAGCATTTTCTGCATAGAAATATCACTGACAGATTTCTAGTTTATCCCTGTCCCTGGGCAGAACTATGGGTCTAACCCCCAGCCCACAGTCGTCAGCACATCACTGACTTCACATCTGAGTCTGCAGCCCTGCAAAAGGGGTGCAAGACCCTGGAAAGGAGCTTGAGAAGCCTGGGGGAGTCAGGCTAGACATTGCCTCAGTGGAGGCTGTCACTTGAGGCTCTGGAGAGAGGTCTCAGGCAGTCCTTTAAGGAGGCAGATATGAAGGCTGGGTGTAGCAAGAGGAAGGGTATTTCCACCCTTACACAAAGTCATTACAGGAATTGGTGCTGGATATAATTGTGATACCAACACTGTTTTTAGAAAGAGCCACAGAAGTATCTTGAGGGCTGAAGGAAGTGTCTCTCAGTGATAGACTGGAAGAGCTGGCTATTTAGGAAAAAGAATAGGGAGAGAACATGATTATTCCATGCTGGCACTCCTCTGGTACATTCATGAGAAGAAAATGCTAGATATTGAAAGGTCATTTAATCTACTAGAGATAAGCACAAAGCTTGTTACCGAGACAGGGAAATTCAAAATGGAAATGGAAGCACAAATTTTTTCTTTACTTTTTTTTAGAAGTTAGGGTGATCAGTTGGGCAGAAGCTCATGAACGTGTGAGGGGAATGTCATCAATGTTTATAAAGATCTGAAGTGTGGGAGACAAAGGGAGATGGTCCCAACCTCTTCTCAATGGCCTGTGGGGACAGGACAAGGGGCAATGGCCACAAGTTGGAGCACAGGAGGTTCCACACTAATGTGTGAAAGAACTTCTTCACTGTGAGAGTGATGGAGCACTGGGACAGGCTGCCCAGGGGAATGGTGGAGTCTCCTTCTTTGGAGATATTCAAGACCCATCTGGACACCAACCTGTGCAACCTGCTCCAGGGATCCTGCTTTGGCAGGGGTTAGACTCAATAATCTTTAAAAGTCCCTTCCAACCCCTACAGTTCTGTGATTCTGTGGGTCAGTAAAGTGCCTCCTGTGATCGATCAGGGACTTGAGAACACCTGCAGATACTCATGGCCTTGCCCAGCCTCTGAAGCCTTCACCCACACAGCATTATTTAAGTTCAGACTTGCCCCCACACACATTCACCTAAACTTTGCTGGTCGTTGGTGTCCTGCATNTGCAGATACTCATGGCCTTGCCCAGCCTCACCTGAAGCCTCCACCCACACAGCACTATTTAAGCTCAGACTTGCCCCCCCCACACATTCACCTAAGCTTTGCTGGTGGTTGGTGTCCTGCACAATGGGTAACCTGGTCTTAGATGGAACCTGGACCTTCTGCATCACTTCATCCTTGCTAGATGATCAGTGTCACACAAGCTGCATCCTGGCTGGTGAGGCTGCCCTTACTCCTCCCCGTGCCTTAGTTTACCTGTCTCTTCAGCAGACCCGATTATGTTACAAGCTGATAGGTGCTGTTATGAGGATTAATAATTAACAATGAGATTTGTAAATCGGGGCTGGCCCTGCAGAGCAGGGAGAGAGCTGTTCCAGGCTTGTGCAGAAATCAAAGGAGGCAGAAGGTAATTGTAAATCACTTTCAGGAAGTAGTTTTATGCCTTTGGTGGAAAGAAATGTCTAAGGGTAACGTATTAAACGGAATGCCTTCCATTCACACACACTTTACTAATATTTTGAGTCTGCAGATCACCTTTTGATTATTAGTGCAAATATTTGCTCATTGTTTATTATTCTGCGTCTCTCTAAGATTGAGAAGGAAGGGAAGTAGGAATGGCTGGGGAGAGGGGCTGATGGGAGTTATTAAATAAATAAAAGACCAGCCATCACATTAATCACTCCAGTCTCCGCTCTGTAAAGATCCCGGTGCTGGTGACCCCGTCCCCAGAAGCACAAAGTCTTGAGTATAGAGGGCCTGTGCTTGGATGTGGTTGGGCTCTGGCAGGAGCTCCTGCTGGCCTGGGACTGGGCTCTTCATCTCGTGTTGGCACTTCTGCATCTGTCCCTGCTTTCCAGACTTTGAGGTCCTATGTGTTTGGGTAGCACTGAGCGTGGCAGGCAAGCTGCCTCGGTCTTGTAATAACCAATAACCACTGTGAGAGTGGGAGAATGTTGTTTTGGGAAATAATCAGTGTTATTGTGTGCTGGGGCTGGGAGAAGCCAAGCCATCGAGGCTCACTGTAGGAAATGAGAAAGCTCACACGCTTAAGAGAGAGGAAAGGTTGAAAGGAACATGCAGAAATTAAGTGACTTGCCCAAGGCTATGTGTTTGCTCAAGTCTGGATAAACCACTTGATCAAGCCTAGTCAGAATGAGCCCTGCTCCCTGGGCTACTGCACTTTTCCAGGAATATAACTTTCAGTGATAAGCTGCTTCCCCCAGCTCTGCCTTGATGTTAAAATTCTTTCTGGGCCTATTAATTTGAATGTATTCCAGCCAGGGTTTGTCTGAATATTGGCTCTGTTTGTCCTCTGCAACTTTTATACTTCAGAAGTTCTTATAAATAAGAAAAACAAAACACAAAATTCCAAAGTAAAATAGCCCACAGCAAACAGAGCTTTTCCATGGAGCATCCCTTGTCCTCTTCCTGAGTTTCTCTCTGAATGTGTGAAGAATAAGAGTTGCTTCATGGTTTGGATGAAATTATGTATCTTTATTAGGTTTCTGTTCTCAGGAAACAATTTATTAGACACAAGAATGTTGTGTTATACTACCTCCTCCTTTTTGTCTGGGAATTTACAGTTCACACACTGCACCAGCACATAAATCCAGTTTTATTTCTCAATTTATTCACCTGGAACTAAGTGGATTAAATTTTTTTTTTTTTTAAAGGAGACCAGCACTGCATTTTCAAATAGAAGCACTGCAAATAATCTTGATTGTTAGACAGACAAATTAGAGGTGGCTGTAGACATGCAGTTGCTTTCTATGCAAACTTTCATGCTTGCCGAGTTTAAATGGTGATTTTTTTTTTTTTCCATGCAAAATTTACCTTTAATGACCCTCTTTCCCCTTAATAAACCGGGATTGATTAGAATTTTGCCTTAAGAGATGAAAGGACTCTGCAATTATCTACTTGTATATGCCCTTCAGTAAACTACCTTGTCTCCCCCTTTCTACCTCCCCTTCTTAAGAAGACTTTCCCAGGTCCCTCTTGGCTGCGGTTGAACGATGTTGGCTCATGTCCATGCTGCAACAAAGACCTGGCATTCCAGCTGTCTGCTTCTAATCTCCAGTGTCAGCTCTTGTTAATGTTTCAGCATGAAATCAGAGGGGGCAAAGCTGCATGGAATATTAAAACCATGATCAGAATTCCACTGAAATGCTGATAGTCTGCAAGCACCATTAGGAGGGCCGTCAAATCACTGTCTCGCATTAAATAAAAAGAAAAGATTTCTATCGCTGGGGCGCACGGGAAGTACAATCAGTGAATCACTGAACTAAATTAGCATTTTTTCAATTGGGGATCGAAGTTGATTTATTGTTCTACACAACATTAATGTAACTATGTGCTTGACCTGTTAAGGCAGCTAATTTTTCATTTAAATGGGTTCTTTCTGTATGCAAAAAGGTTGTAATCATATTTCAACTTTGCAAAGTGATCAGGAAAGTACTGGACTGTTTCAAAATTGTCTTAAGGAGTCTCTCTTCCCTCCTTCCCTTGCCTCCCCTGTGCCCCCGCCTCCCGCTCCCTCCAGTTATGTGTAGTGGTCAAGGGCAAGCAGTTT
>VXBZ01010312.1:145432-218542 GCA_013399135.1 Heliornis fulica | reverse complement strand
AAAAAAAAAAAAAAAGGCTGTCTCAAGTAATAAGCTTAATTGTCATTTGACTTGAGCTGTTTTACACTGCTTTGACTATGTAGAAAAGCGTTTGAGAGGGTGTAAATTTCACACCCCCAAGCCCTGCAAAGTGAGCTTAGTGTATAAGCAGGTGATGTCCCATTAATAATTTCAGATTTTGGAAAAAAAAAAAAAAAGAAGGGGTGGGGTTTGGTTATTTTTCCACATTTATTTTTCTTTCTGTCCTGTGTAAACAGTGGCTGGATGTGACCTTGGACATCTCATATTTTCTGAAGGTTTAAAAAGAAAAAGCTCCAACTTCAGCAGCAAGAGGCTGAATTAAAGAGTGACAAATGGTGGCCAGTACAAAGCTATGGTACGGAATGAGCAGTGCAGAAATTCCTGCTGGTTTTAATAGACTTTGTGAGGTACTGTACATGTAGAATAAGAGTTGTAGTTTTCCAGGGAGGTTTTGCAAATGGTAATGATGGCTTACTGGAAGTGAAGCTGCCTGTGAGAAAGTGTTGCTGATGAGCCTGAAAAAAAAAGGGTGGCTGTCCAAGAGGAAGTCTACGTTCCTGGTCTGAAAGGGCACTCCATTTTGCAAATATAATTTATAGGTTGAAATGACAGGAACAGTATTATTATTATTTTTTTTCCAAAAGGCAGAAATCTAACCTGTGTGTGAAACCTGCTGAGGTTGTCCCTTTCTTCTTGACTCAGGAATGTGGGGAGGTAGAGATTTGCTATCTCCACTGCTGGCGTGATGGCAAATCCATTTCCCATCTGACCCCGGCGTGTCTCCTGTTAAATCTGTCTCCGTTAAACCTGGCCATTTCCAACTGCTGCTGCCGCCTCGTTCCCAGGTTGGGATGCTGGGTTACAACTTTTGTACAAATTGACATTCTGCAGATGACAACATAGAGCACCCCAGTGCCTCCTCCCTAACAAAGTGAAGATAATATACGTTTCCAATTAGGGGTACACATTCTAGTCATGTTCTCTTTTTACTCCCTAACTATCTTTGTTTTGCTAAAAAGCTGTTCGGTCATTAATGAAATCCTGCAGTTCTGCTAATCCTAGATACAATGCAGCTTTTCTTCAGCAAGCTATCCCTGACATAAAACTACAGTTACCCAAGCTCCCCACCACATTAAGATTCGTTGTCATTTGCCTTTCATTACATACCTGATGTAGCACAGTAGCAGTCAAATGTCCTTGGCAGGCAAAGCAAAGTATTTAATTGTATTAGTTTCCGCTTGCTCCGCCTTAGGAACAGAGTGGGGTGGGTTTAGGGGTTTTTCTTTTTGCTTGGGAGGGGAAAAAAAAATGATATTTTAAAAATACTGTATCATGGAAACTTATACTTTCTGCTTGGATGTAAATGTAGCTATACTTAAATTCTCAAAGCAATTTTTCCACACCCCCCTCCCTCCCCAGCAACACTGTATTGCCAGTGCCATATGAAATGCCTCTCCGTAGAGGCGAACAATGAGGCATTCATCAAAGGGAACTAGTGATTAGATGTTTTTCATTTTCAGAACTTTAAGAGATAAATAGGGGCCCTGTTCCTTCATTTGATGTACAGTACTGTTGGGATTCAATTAATCTCTTCTGATAAATACTGAATTTCTGTAATATTATTTCGGAAGAAAGAGTGTCACACAGAACGTTGACTTCAGTTCCTCAGAATAGGGGTGCTGGTTTTTAATAAAGAAATATATTAAAGAAGACCGTGGAGGGCTGTGAAACCGCTCAGCTTTTCCCTGAACAGTCTTGTTTTTAACCAATGTTTCCCTTCAAAAAAAGGTGGAATAAGGAGAAAACATTAAAACTCTTTCTTGTGCTTTAGGAGATCTGAATTCTGAACCCGGGTCTCCAGCAGAATAGAGTCTCTTGGTGTGTTTGAGCCCAATTCTGTTCAAGGGAGACAATAATCTTTTTCTTCATCAAGATGTTAAGGAGAGTTGCTTTGTGGTTTTGTCGGTCCTTTTCTTTCTTTTGAAACTCTTTTGAAATGCTCAAGTGCCACAGGTTTAAGCTGTGCAGGTATCTCTGTAGATAAATGCATTTATTATGTTTAATTGCTACAGGCTTCATTTGACTATGCAGAATTGTAACCAAAGGGAGCTATCAGTGGCTGGCTGCTCTATGGCCTGTGAAAAATGAGTTGCTGCTCTCAGCCCTGGAAACAGAGTCTAGGTTGTGTGTCTGTGTTACAAAAGCTGTCTTTGCAGTTGATAATAATTTACCCATCTATTCCCATTGACAATTTTATTAATAAGATCAATGACTTCACACACGGAACGTGCATCTTGTCGTTGCTGGAGCAAATCAGGGATATTGATGGAGCAGGGTGGGGTAGGCTCGTGTGGCTGCTGCTTCTGCGTGGTACGTTACCAGTGGGTGGACCAAGAAAATAGGTCAGGTTTTATCAATAGGCTTGCTTTCAGGAGTACAGAATCTACCTATATAAATGGACTGGCTCAATTAAAATAAAAATAAACAAATTAGGCCTAAAGAACTATCAGGCCAAGATAGGACTTAATCTAAAGAAGAGATAATTACACTTGCCCATCGGAGCATCCCGAAGGGTATCATGGTGTACTCAGGTGGATAGTCTCAACTCTGTGCCCATACTGCAGTGAGGAGCTGAAACACTCAGCTGGTGTAGCCAGGGTGATTTACACTGTTAAAGCCCAGCTCAGCACAATCCCAAAATTGTGATATTGTGAGTGCATTTTAATGAGTCTGGCTTAAATTGCCACAACCCCTTTTTGGGTCTATTTGAGGTGTGTTTTTTTTTTTATCATGATCACATCTCACTGCTAGAATTTATGATCTGTCTTTCCTTGTGATTATTCTGCACTAAAATGACGTTGTGTGTTTTGTTATAGAATGAGCAGCCATTTATTTAGTGGCACATGCTGCATTGCAAAGTCGAAAGACCGAACAAATGGCGTTCATTAAGGGTTTGACCCTCCTCCCATTTACCTCTTTGGCAAATCTGCCACTGGTTTTACTAGAGCAGGATCAGATACTGATTAAACACGCCTTAACCACCGAGGACAAGATAAGGATTTATGGTCAAATGCTGCAGTCGGTTTCCAGAGCACCACAGGAATATCAAGGGACAAGTGGCAGCTGTACCTATGAAATGAGAAATGGTTTTTGGCACAAACCTTCATCTTTGTATTTTAAAGATGCAACAGCCCCTTTGTAGTCTTCAGGATTGATGTTAGGCTGGTTGAGGTCAACAGGAATCTTTTGAATGATTTCAAGTGTTTTGGATCAAGTCGAAAGACAAACTTGCTCATAAAAAGTCCAGAACTAGGCATAAGTTTGGGGAGGGACCAGGGGGGTCATTCAGTTAAAACCAGCAGAAATTCAGAAAAATCCACTTTTTTATCAGGTGCTTTCTGAATGCAGCTCAGCTTGTATTATCTGCAAGATTTTATGTCACTGCAGTGTCTCAAGCTGCACTGATAACAAGATCTCACAGTGTATTCTTAACACAAAACATGTAGAGAGAGTTTTGGAAGGTTTAGTCTCTGGATTAACTGAGTGGAAAATGTCTTTCATTGTAGCTACAGATGGTCTGCAACACAGGGGAGAAATCTGGAGGAAAAAATCAGAACCTCCTTGTCTTTGCAACTTCATTAGGCTTTTCTAAAACCCTGAAAAAGATTGGCCATAAAATGAGAGAAGGGGTGGAGAATAGGGGTGTTTTTTAATGTTTCATTGTTCTTTTTCATCACCTTACTGTTTTCCAAAACAACAACAAAAAGCATTTCTCATTTAAAAATATGAATGTAGGGAAAAAAAATTACATGTTTGTATTTTTTGACTCTATAGGAGAAGATAATATTTGAAGGAAATCTAGCAAATCACTTTGCAAATAACGTGAAATTGGTCCAAACCCAGTTCTGAATTTCAAGCAATTTGAAGATATTTGATTTCTGATTTGTTTTGATTTCTCTCCCTGAGGTTTTTCCAATGAGGAGTTTGATTCCTGATGTGCTGTGGTGAGATTACTGGATATCTGGTGTCATGGGAATTCACGCTCCCCCCTGACGAGTCATGCTTCATTATGACTATCATCAAAATCAAAATAGCAACGTTTTTGCTGACTGTATTGCTAATCCAATGGAGACTGGGGAGAGAGGTGGGTGGGCAGAGAGAAAGCATAGCAGAGATAATGTCACTTAGTTGGGAGCAGGATATTTTCCTGCATAAGATTAAGTTATCAAATTAAAGCCTAGTGTTGAGATCAAGAAAATCAGTTCTCCATATGATATCACTGCTGCTCTGGGCCAAATTTACCCTTGATAGAAAGCTGTCTGTGTATATAATTCTGTCCAGATTGAAGATGGACCCTTGATGCTGATAGTATCAAGTCCAGATAGGACCATCACCACTAAGATGTCTGTCTGTAAACACCCTTCTTGGGTCTTACAAATAATATTACCAACATGTCTAGGACAATTTTCATTGAATTTCTCAAACCTTTACAGTAAAAGCAGCATATTTCCACAACAGAATATTTACCAGTGAGAAGACATCTCTGCTTTGTGACAAAATGAAAACCTAGACCAGCCAGCAATTGCAAAGGAAATCTGTAGCCTGTATTTGTAGCACATTAATAACATGACTAGTGACCTTTCTGAAGACAAGAAATGCCTAGAATTGATTGTCCTACCCAGGAGTTGTGCAGAACTATAGATTGGTTATTTTCAGACTGATCTTTGTTGCATTCACATCATTGGTCAGAGTATAGTTTAGTCTGGTTAGATGCAGCTGAGTAACTAGAACAATGGCTTGGTCTGGCTGCCAAAGGTACAGCTGCTGGAGCCCTTGCCGAGCTTGTACGTTGCAGAGCTTGTCCTAAAGACAAGGTCAAGGTGTCTATTTGGGGGTTTTCTTAAAGCTGCAGAATCTGACTTTTCTAGGCTACATATACCTATATACACACACTTCATTTTTTTTCATTGTGTTCTGAGAGGAGGATGGTAATTTAGGTACCCAGAAGTTCTTAGTAGTTTCATAATTTCATATTTCATTCGGAAATAAAAGTCACTGAGTTGAGTGTCCTCCCCTATTTGGAATTAATCCCAAGGGCAGCCCCATGGTTTACTGCTTTGAAAACCTAGAGGTCTGAGGCAATCTGATGGGTCAGCTTAGTGGGGGGTTCTCCAGCCTGAGAGTCAGAATTTTTTTGCAGCTCTCAAGGGTTATATTTGGAAATCAGAAAGGGTTCCCTGACTTATGTCACACCTGCAGAAAACCAAACTGTCCTTGGAAAATACCTTGATTTTTGCAAGCTAGCAGTTGTCAGAAACCTCTTGACAATCTCTATCTTTCCTTGTAAATACCTGTGTCTCCTGTGGCTTCTCCCTGAAGAAAAAAGGGGCAAAGGAGGCCTGCGTGATTTGCTGCAGGGCAAGGAGGTGATGGAGGAAGAGTAATACTTCTGATTTGTGTGTCTCAAAACTGCAGTGGTGTCCTTCTGTAAATTCTAAGGTAGTGACAGATCTTGCAGACCCCTGTCAGACCTGTCTGTTTGTCTGTGTGCCTAAAATTTGTTGCAAAGCCATTTCTTTTCTTGAGAATCCAGCCAGATGGTAACGTACATGGGGTATTCTTAACACCAGATATTCGGTGGTGTCACTTACTCTAAATTTCCATTAAAATATTGCTTTATCTATCCAGTACTATAAACTTCCATTGCCACAGGATTGCCAAGTAGGTTAACTTAGGGAGCAAACAACTGGCCTGAAACCTGGTAGTTAATTTGCAAGTTGGGTTTCCTGCATGAGGGCAGGTAATTGTCTGGTACCCAGGAGCAGGGTGGATGGTCTGCTTCCTGCATGCATCCAGGAGTAATATACTGAATCCATTAGAGAGATGCCTAATCATCTTAACCTGTCAGATCCAAACCACCCTCTTTTAAGAGCCAATTTGTTTTCCTGCCAGATCGATGTTCTTATCTGTAATTGCACAGGCCATGAATGGCACCCAATAACCAGTTAATATTCAGTTCCATTCCACGGCGGGGTGGGGAGCAGAGAAATGTCTTAATTTAAACATTTATTGTACAACTGTGAAAATGTCCTAAGTGAAATTAATTGAAGCTCAGGGAGAATAACTTATAAATCACCTTGTCTGGCTCGCATAAAATATGTAGGGAATATGCTGAAGCCTTATCGTGGCGCTCTCTAGATCTGGAGAAAGCTTTAACCCCAAGGTTACTGCTGTTATTCTGGCTCCAAGATGAAAGAAATCTGACTCCTACAGGTTATGTGATAAAGGGATGACTGATCTAATTAATAATAATCCACAGGTTTGGGGTTTTTTTACTGTTACTTTGCGCTTTCCCAACGTTTCTCTGCAATGGATTGTGCTAGACAACTTGAAAATAGTGTTAATACTGTCAGCCATCCATCCCTTCTCCTTCAGCAGCACTTTAAAGAGGGGTAATAATCCCGTCAGGCTGCGCTTTTCACAGTACGAATATCACCAGAAAATGGAAAAACAGCCTGAGTGACGTTAGCAGGATGGGATATAAACAATACTGGCTAAAATACAAGATGGAAATGAGGCAGACTAATGGGGAATTTGAAGAGCACATAAAGAGGCAAACAACTTGCAGAGGATTTATTGATTTGCTAGGAACAGCGGGACTGCGAAGGGAAGACTTGTTACACTTGAGGAAGGTTAGAAAAACACTTAAGGAAAATAACAATATTGCAGACAAATGAAAGCCATACCTATTAACTCTTGTGACAGGGGTTAGTAAGAGAACACACAATGCAGTGACAGAGAAGGAAGCACCGAGATGGGGTGGTTCAAGATGGACGGTGTCTTTTGAGGTTGCTTTTGTGCAGCAGTCAACATTGGAGGCCTGGTTTATGGCTCCCATCTGCTGCTGTGATACGAACAGGAAAAGAGCAAGAAGTTACAAGGACCAAGAAAAGCACATACCTGTGATTTGTGAAAGACATGACTGAGCTATTGAAAAAAAAACCTGATAATCCTGCTGGAATCAGCTGCTCTAAAGGAAGCGTGCAAAAGCTGCCTCTTTGGAAATGTTCATCCTGCATATTGCAAATCAGCAAGGCTTAATTAAGCACTGGGCACACTGAATGAAGAGATTATTTAAAATAGAATTCTGTAACAGCTACTTGATATGATACAGATGAACCAGTGCAGCTCCTGTAAAGGAAATTCACATCTCTATAACAGAAGCTTGGGAACAGGTCAACAAACTAGTGAATAAAGGAGAACTGGTTGACATAATTTATATAGACATGCAGAAAGTCTTTGGACAAAGTCCCTAACAAGAGGCTACTAGGGAAGCCAAGAACCCAAGGGCTGACTGGTAAAGCACTGCTGTGGATTAGGTGTGAGTAAAAAGCACACCCCACCCCCATCCCTGATATGTGTATCCCAAGAAGGGTGGTAAATGGTCTGTATTTAAAGTGAAAAAATCAGTGCTGTACTTTAGGTTTTTTAGTTGCCTAAATATCTTTACTCCTGATTTGAGAAAGAGACAAGTAAGTCAGGAAAAGCTGATCTGGGCTCAGCTGGAGGTGGCTGAATGGTTTCAATGGAACCTCATATAGTAGAAGGGAAACCTGAGGGGCAGGGTGGAAATTCCAGGCTGACGATTCCAAGGGACTCTTCAAAAGAGTATTTTGACAGCTCATATCTATCTAAGTTATCACTGGGGGGGAGGGGGAAAAAAGAGGTCTGTAACTGAACAGTTGAATGGTATTGCTGTTCAGTCTACAGCAGTGACTAAGAAAAACACCAGTGAAGTAGTAGGGAAAAAAAACAACCAGTGTGGAACATGATATTGAAAATATAAAGATATTATATTGGTGTCCCATGATATTGGTCATTCCTGAACGAGTAGGATACAGAAGAAATAGAAACAACTGGGAGGTGGACAACAGGCATAATTAGATGCCTGCAAAGGTTCTCAAAAGAGTAATTTCTTGAAAGAGATTGTTCAGATGAGAGAACACAGAAGTAAATAATAAAAGGAGCGGAGAGAAGGTGAATTGCAGTACATTCAAAATGGTTAAAAAGAACTGGGTTTTGTACAGTTTACAAAAACCTGCAGAGTTCTTTGTCTCTTGACGTGGCTGAGGCCAGGAATCTGGTGGGATTGAAAAATTCATTGAACGTCTGTACAGTGAATGGAAACATCTGCAGTAAAATGGGTGGGATGCTATTCTTAGAAAAGAACCAGCACCAACCCTTCTACTTTAGGGCATGGTTTAAAGAGTGACAGGAAAAAAACTTCCTTGGGAAGGTTTTCTGTTGTGATCAAGGGAGAGATATGTACTTTCTTCTAAAAATGTTATTATCAGTGTAGGAGCACAGTAACAGGTTAGCCATTGGTCTAAATAAATATGGCAATACGTAGTTTTATTATAACTTATTGTCACATTCATCCAAATGGGGAAGGCAGGGTAGTTTAGAGTGAATTGAAATTTTTCCTACTCACAATATGGCATCATCAACGCACATCTGTACACAAATGCTTAAGGCGGTAATTGAACAAGTTTATAACACTCAATTAAAATTTATTGCACAGGTATATTTAAGTGCTAGCAATAAATGACAGACAGAGGGAGATTATTTGTGGTTATTCTTAGTAAGAGGGATGAGGCTAATGTGCTATTCTCAAATTATTTGCCCAGTTGGGGAAGGACTAAAAATAATGATGAGTTTTGATTTATGATTGATTAATTTTTTTTAATAAAGCAGACAAGTAACATTTGTCCAATTCAAGAAGCATCCCATCCCATCCAGCTGGGTGAGAGAGGTGGTACCCCAGGAGTGCAGGGGATGCTTGTGTGATGCAGTTCTGGGGGTCCCAGTGCAGGGACTGGGGGCTGCCTGCCATGCTTGCTCGGGCCACCCTGCCGGGTCCCCCCCGCTCCCAGGGCAGGGGCCCAGCCCAGATTTGCTTAGCACCCCTGGATCACCGCACAAAAGCGTCAAAGAAACCTGGGGAGTCCAAAATTCAAGAGCCAAAAATTCATTCCTAGGAAAGAAAAGAAAGCAGAACAAAACAGCAAAGCCTCAAACCAGGATTTTAAGATGAGCTGAAACTTGGGACAGTTTCACTGTCCCAGTTTACTCCCTTAACACAGGGAGTAAATTTGACAGCTGCTTGCCATCTCTTCCTGGTGTGATTTATGTTGAACTCCTCAACATAATCAGTGCTGCAACTGTACTCAGGTAAGGCTTTTATGGCCAAAGCTTGCAACTTGCCTGCAAATTGCAGGACAGGCCACCCTAAGAGTCCCATCCACCATTCCCTGCCGTGAAGCTGATTTGGACTCACTGAAAACTTCCATGCAGGGAAGCAGAAGCAGACCTCTAAATAAAAAACAGAAACAAAGCACAGAAAGAAAGAAAAGCATCATATTAGACCAGAGAATGTATTGGGAAAAAGAGTTTGCTTTGTTCTTCAATGCAAGTAAAAAGGATTGTGAAAAAATATGCGTGTGTCTATATAAAGGTGCCATGGAAGGGTTTTTCTGTAGTGAAATCCAGATGGGTGCAACAGGAAAATAAAATGCTGAGCCACCATACAAACCTCTTGTCTTTCTTTTCTGTGTCAACTCTTACTCACAGAGAACAGCATTTCATTTCCTACTGTCGAGGCAGCAGCAACTAAAGGGAATGTTCATATGTGTGGTGAGGCATTTGTCCCTGGAAAAATAACATCTCTCCTTCTATTAACGTTTTAATTAATCCCTTTTAGTTATGAAATGTAACTTTACATTACATAAAAAAAAAATTACATGCAGTCTCTTAATCTGCTAATCCTTTCTCCAGACAAGCTGGTTCTTTTTAAATCAACTGCCATTTTATCAACCCAATGGAGCAGAGATCCGGACTCAACTCTATTCAACAATACATTCTTTTCATGAGAGACTGGCCTAGCTAATATGACACCACAAAGGGCTTGAGGAATTCCAAATACCCAGCTCTTTGGATTAAAAGCATAATAATCCCATGCAGTTTTTTGTTCAGAATTGATAGAATGGTTGTATAGTGAGTCACACTTGTTTGAACTTATCAAAGTAACAATATATCAAGCATTTCGCAGGATGATATTTTATTTTCTCAGGTTGATTCAAGTCCTTTCAAGTCTTTTTTTTTTTTTTAAATTTGTGTATTTATGACTGCCAAATGCCCTTGCAGTTAAACAATTAAAACATATAATGAAGCACCGAATCAGATAGCTCTTTTATGACTAGATTTCTACACAGTTTTTACATAGATGTAAGCATTGGTTTTTACCAAACCAGTAAGAGCGACAGAGCAGAGCACACAGTGTTAAAAGTAATTTATACCGCCTCGACTCCTTCCCCTGCCCCTAGGCATGCCTTTACTCTATTTCCAGGCTGGACCGCAGAAGCAGGACAGCTTTTGTGTGTCAACAAGCCCGTCGGGAGACAGAAAAGGCGGCTGTTAGAATTAGCAGCCCGATAGCCTTCATAAAATCATGTGTGAAGTCAAGGCTTTGCAAAGAGGGGGGGGGGTGCTGGTGTCTGATCGCCACCACCCGCGACCCTCTTCCCCCGAGGCAAGGGACCAGGCTCCTGCAACAGTTGTTTTCTGCCAGGCACGGTGTGGTTTAGGCTAGCCTGAATTCAAGTGATGTGAGCCTAGCCCACAAGCCCCACGCTGTCCCCTCCCACTTTGCATTGGATTAAGTGAGGCTGAGGCCCAGCGTTTTCTTTCAGATAGGTTTTTTTATAAGCTTATTAAAAAAAAAAAAAAAAGCTATCAGTTGCAATTGCAAAACAGATAGCCTCTTAAAAGTGAGCTGAGACATTCATTACCATATTGCAGCTCTTGTTGGAGGAATGGGTGTTTTTTATTACTAATGTGTTTTTCTGCTAGCGTCAGTAGGACCATAAGAATATTTCATGCCTGTGAGCTAGGAGTTAATGGGCTGGAGTGCCATGTAAGGACCTGCACTCCAGCTAGCATGGGAAGAGCACATTGCAACTGGAAATACTTGATGGGCTCCAACAGAGCAGCCTTACGAGGGGCCATGACTATCTCTGCAGGCTTCTAGAAGAGCAAGAAACTGGTATTTCCTTTACACTGAGCAGCAAAGGACACTCTGCAGTAGTTTTCTTCAGTCTAGTTACAGCCACATACATGAGCTAAGATCCCTGATTCAACATCTTCCCAAAGCAGGAGTGTGGGAGAACATCTTATTCTTGTCACAGGGCAGCCACAATTCCCTATTACGAATCAAAACATCCAGGACTCATCTGGCCAGTGGGGCTGAGCTGGTGAAATGCTGAGTAGAGCATGGTAAAATCAGCCTGAGGGCCTCTGGGAATGCTCATTCACTTGCTTGCCTCCACATTTTCTGTAAATCTCAGGACTGAAAGATCCCTCCCATGCTGTTGCCATCTTATCCCTGTGCTGCTCAAGGAGCAGAAATTTCTTGTGGCTGGACTGGTAAGTCCTTAGTAATGTCCCCACAGAGAACACAGAACTTCCTTTATTTTATTTATGTTTTTGTTTTCATTGTCATAACTCTTCCCTTGAGTTCCCACCCCTCCTACTCCATATGGCATCTCACAAGGGAACAATAGAAAGCTCTTCAGGGGTTTGTACTATAACTCTTCAGAAGCAAAGTCTTCTCTAAGGAGCTGGTTGAATTTCTCATCCCGATCATTTCAATTTTTCTACTGAATTTCAAAACTAAATACATTCACAGAAGAATTGGCAGCGTTCGAGTGAATATTTTTCATTTTTACTTTCGACCAACTGCAGAGCTAACCAGAACATTTTGAAATTTGAGTCCCCTGCCAATGTCTGCTGTAAAGAAGGAGAAATTTGGGAAGGGCAGTGGTAGAAATGTTTGCTAATTCCCCTGTTTCTTCTCTTTTCGGTTTGGGGGTCAACTCCAAAACCAATGAGCCGCCTCCTCAGGCGCGAGGAATAAAAGTGTTAATGAGGAAGCAAACACAGCTTAAAACTTCCATTCTCGCAGACATGAGGAAAAAAAAAAAGCAAGAATAGCCACAATTTTTTCAAGCCAGATTAGTACACTTTTCTTTTACCAACCTAATATTGTTTGCATGCCTCCTTGATGAAGGGCTAGGTCCTTTCCCTCTCCAACGGTGCCCCTTTAAACAAACACCTCGTAACACTATAGCTATAAATAGCACCGAGGTGGAAATGGCTGGATATGTTTCTATGCCCTCCTTTGTATTCACATTTTTCAAACATACAAACCTTCTCCCCTTTTCCCCCCTTTTCCTCCACAATATGTGGTTATATATAGAATATTTATAATAGTCCCATTTCTAAGCAATTTTCACCACTGCCACACAGCAGGAAGAAATTGAGAAATTGCTGGTTGCTTATTTATTTATTTCTCAGAGGAAATATGCACTTAATCCTGCAAAATGTGGAAATTCATACTGTATATATGGTATACATTGGAACACAGAATATATACAGATAGATAGATAGATGCATGTTTGTGTGCAAGTTTTAAATGCAGACCATATTGATTCCAATGTGGAACTTATAAAGATGCGAGATATTCTTATCTCTGCAGGAAATAAAGTGTTTTGGGTAGTATTTATGGGCAAGATGGTGGCCAGCTTATACATCATTCACAAAGCTGCTTATTTAAGTCAGGGGAAGTACATGGAGGGGGTAACTGCTTGCTAGTGAGAAAGGAAATTACAGCCCAACTATGGAGATGCCCCCCCTGGCCCAAAGTCATTTGGAACCAAAGAATATACTGGGGAGACACCAGCACACACCCTCCTTTCCCACCGTTCACCAGGCATCTGCTGTTGGCAACTATTAATAGGATATCAGGCTTAATGGCTAATTGCTGCGTAGCCCTATTAGCACTGTCTCCTCCGTGTCACGGGAGAGGGGAAGAGGTTTAAGGGGATCACCGGCTCACGTCAGCCTGACACCGCGGCGGAGGCTGGCGAGGATTTCTGCGGTCTGGGCTTGATGGGGAGCCAGCCAGCCGCTGCTCGGATGGCTCCGGGGCACAAGGCAGACACGGATGATGCCGTGTGGCATACCTGGGCTCCGTGTGGTGTGTTTGAAAGATAAGAAAAAGAAATGAAATTCATATTGTGGAGCTTGGCTTGCGTAGGGCAAAGGTGTGTTTTCTTCAGGCTTGCTTCTCGTTCAGGACCCATCCTGCCCCCTCCCCCTTTCCAAAAAAAAAAAAGAGGATCCAGATGTTTCTATTTTTTAAATGAAGCCTGGTGGGGTAGAAAAAGGGGAGGAGAAAGGGGAAGGGCAAACCTTCAGTCAGTAGTTAAGGCAGTTCTGGGTTTATCCCAGGCTTGCTGTTCCAACCTGGACTGAGAAGCCCTGCAGGTTTTAGCACAGTATAATGCTGATATGGAGTGTGTCTGTAAGATCAGCTGTCTGGTGCTTGGTTCAAGGTCCTTCTCAGACAGCCTCTAGCAGGAGCCAGTACTGATGCTCAGAGTTCAAGATCAATGCCAGTCATGACTTCATAGATTAACGTGGTGTTAACTTCAGGCTACCTATAGTTTTTTTGCCTTTACTAGCTCAGGTGGGCTCTTCTATTTATTAGTCTACATGCCCTTAAAATCCCTTTTTGTCAATGGACTTTGTAACATCCCATGGCAGTGAGTCCCCAAATGTGTGCTGCATGAGGTCCAGGTGTGGCTTTTATAAGACTCTTTTCTAACTCAGAGTGGAAATTCTTTAGGACTGGGACTTCCCTGCTACATGGAGAACATGAAATATGTAATAGAATAGTAGCAGGTTTCGAGCTATTTTTTTCTTGATTGCATTTGACAAGTCCTGTCTATCAGCTTAGGGAAATGAAAAAGAGCAAGCATCTATCTCAGCCCTTTTTTTCATCAGTATCAGGCAGCATCTGAAGGAAAGCACTATTATTTGAAAGGATTAGACCCCGAAGAATGTGCATGGGACATGAGAAGTATTGAAGCACAGTGGGTGATACCAGGAGCATCTGTGATCTAAGAAGCCCTCAGAAAGGCGAGGAAGAATGTGTGGCTGTTGCAATGGGTTCCCTGGAATGTCAAATGAACATGTGGGTGCCACCGGGTGCTGCCGAGAATGAAAAAACTGTCTAGGTGGGCGCCAAGATATGCACTAAACAATATGAAACATGCCATGAGAAGCCACTGTGACAAAGGAGAGGGGTGGGGGTGGGGAGCAGGGTGCTGGAATTAAAACATAGATTAAGCTCCCAGTATGTTTTGCTCTCACTTCTGAAGTATCTGTCTCATGCTGTTCTCCTCTTAATCTGTCAGTTACAGTTAATAGCTGATCAGAGCAGTACTTTAATGAGTCAGCCAGATTGTTTGCATAAACAGTTGCTAGGCTGATGTAACCAACAGCAGTTTGATACTGCATTCTCCCTGTATGACTTACACCTGCAGTTTCCCTTCTCTCCCACCCTCTGGGGCTTTTTCTGCCAGAGGGCACCTGAAAAGGCACGGCTGAGCAGTATTTTTACTATATATTTACATCCATGCAGCAGCCTTTGCCTTGCCCGCGTCCTCCTGTCCTGCCACTGAGACAAGACTGCGGCTGGCACGGAGGACGTGACTTCAGGTGTAGTTATTCACAGCTGAAGCTTTGCCTGAGTACTGCCTTTTGCAACCAGGTGTGAATTATTAAGCTCTGTTTCTCACCTTCAGAGTGCCTTTATCAAGCTTGTAATAATAAAAGCAGTACAAGAAGAGCTAAGTGCAAGGCACGACTTGGGAGATTAAATTCAAATGCTTTTTGGTGCGCTCGGACATATTTACAACTGAAATATTCTGCTTTGAAGCTATTTCAGGCATTTCATATCAAGGTAATAGTTCTGTCTGAAAAACAAACGTTTGCAGAGTCATTCTTTAATTACTATTATGAGATATTTAAGCAACCCAAGGCTCAGAGCTATGCAGGTTCTGATCCAAACCTGATTTCTTTGGCCTCATCTCAGCACTATTAAAAATGTCTTTCCATTTATGCAGTGCCTTTTTTGCTGTGACATTCGGAAAGCCCTTGACAAAAATTAATTAACCCATAATGCAAATCTTTCAAAGCTGGCAAAAAGAACCCCTGACTCTTGAAAGGCATCGCTTTGCGTGAGTATCTGGGCAGAATGACTCTCAGGGTGAAACTCCCAATGATGCTTCAGAATGAGCCTCTGAAATCAGTTTTCACGTAGTGCTGTGTGGGTAAAGTGAGCATTCGATGTTATTCTCTGCCACAGATGGGGAAAACAGTCACCAAGCGACTAAATAATTTGCTCACAGTCACAGAGAAGAACACAGTGTTCCTCATTCAAGCCACGTGCCTTTCTTATTTCTCTCCTGTGTGCTCAACATGGTATGAGGGAATCTAAAGGTTTAGGATCTTGTGAAAGGTACAAGGTACAGGCCTGGGCCTCTTTTGAGAGCTCACACTTGCATGCACACACCCCTTTCACCAAGCTGTGCTTGTGCCCAGGCCAAATTTCAATTTGCCAAGTTAGTTTTGCTTTTCCTAAAATTAAGCTCCTGTTGTGGACTAAGTATTCCTTCCTGCTAGACTGGAGCAAACCTTAAATACTGTGCATTTTAAAAGGTCATGGCATTCCATTGCTGAAATTTTTGCCACAAAAAAAAAAAATTAATATTTTCCTTTTTAAATCGCAGGGGAGAGAGACTTTGAGAACCTCCATTAGATATAGAGCCACCAAAGTGTCATCAAGTTGCTGCTACTAATGAACAGAAAGGATTTCTTGCAGGCCCAGTGAGGACATTTGGATATTGCTTGAGCAGACCTGAAGAGTCAGAACCTGGTGATGCTGCTGTATATGGCAGCCTGCCCGAGAGTATTGGCACCATTAGGGTAGAAAATGGACAGGGATTCACTCAACCTGTACAGGAGGAGAGAGTGAGACCAATACCACCTGCAACTTGCTTTCAGAGAAAGATGCATAAGGTAGATAGTACAATGAACCTACAGAAATAGGTTAAGTGTTCTTTTTTAAATTATAAAATATCACTTACACACCAGTTATCAGTATTTTAACGTGACTCTAATTCATGTTCCTTTTGTGTTTCTGATCCTGGGTGATATTCAGCATGGCAATTGGGCTCTTTGGGGCTGAAATGTCAGGTACATGTGGACATGATTCCAAAGGTTCTCTCTGTAATGCTGCTTCTACTTGTAGTTTGTGATCTTCCAAGCCTCTTTTGCAGAAATGCTTCTTTTCCTTTCAGTGCTGAAAAACTTGGAAGTTAACCCTTAGGATTAAAGTTGTCTTTCACAGGTTTATTGAATCATGGCATTTTTGGGATGGCAATGGCTGTTTTCCTTGAAGGGCTCATTCATTGAGGTCAGCTGGAGTTAGTGGAGATGGGGTGATTACTTGAAGGGGGGAACTGGCTGGGCCCAACTGGTTTCTGCAGTAGTAGAACTTCACCACCTTGGAGCTCATCCTTCTTGTTCCAAGATAAGACATATTGTCAGCTTTTGAGGTGAGTGTGATGAAATATGTTTGAGTGATTGGGAAGTTGTTTTATGTGAGGGGATCTGTGGGCTTGTGTGTTTTGATTGTTTCAGAGGGTTAGTTGATGTTCCTTGGTTAATTTTTAGAGAACAGACCTGCTTACTTTGAAGCAGGTTTGGGAAAAGATAGGGGTACTTGGGAATTGTACAAATCAAAGCAATTGCTGTGTATTTCAAGTAGGTGCACGAGTACATTTCTGATTGATAAGGCTTATTACAGCAGTCTCTAAGGAGCTCTTTGGAATGGGTTTCTCATGCAGGTGGGAAGTGAGAGTCTTTTCCTTGTTTCCAGTTTCTGCCCTTTCACAGACAAAGTGAAGCTTTTCCATGTTCTGGGTCCCTCTTGTGTTTCTAGATTATCTACACCCAGTTTGTATGGCTTTTGTGGGTTTTATCCTAGCTTGGAATAGTCATGGTCCTTGGATAGTAAAACTACAGGAGCCTGGTTTCCAGCACTGTTTCTGTGTGGATTTGCTATTGTTGAACTTAGATGAAGTTTGTCTTTCAGTGGTGTTCATACTCCTCCATGCTTTTATCTGGTCCTCGTTGTGTTGGTGTTTGCATGGAACTGAGGAACTCACAGGCCATTCTTGGGCGTTCTTGGTTTGTTTGAAATTATCCAGAAAGTTTAGAACTTGGGAAGTGGTAGGAAAATACAAATATGCATTACTTTGCTGAGAAATGAGGCAGAAAAATTTGTTGTTTTTTCACTGTTTGTGTGTTGATTGTTTTAATGCTGATATCTATAAAGTGTTTTGCTTATATTTTCAATGTGTGTTAGCAAAAGGAATGTAAAATGATAAATAATGTGCACTGTGTCTCAGCCATGTCAATGTTATTATTGTTATTCTTGGCATTAACAATGTGTCTGTTTTGGTTGTGTGTGTAATAGATCTCCAAAACCTGTGGCTCCTGACAGAGAGTTCTTTTTTTAATACAACCCCTAATTGAAATAACAGTAAAAATCCAATTACTTGCATAAGTAGAAGATGAAACTGTATTTTGTCTGTTAGTGGGTTTTTTGTTTTGTTTTTGGTGTTTTGTTTTTTAATTTTGGGTGGGGAGTGTGTAAGAACTACTGGTCCATAAGCAATAGCTAAGATAACTTTCCTTCCATCCCCCAGCTATATTCTTGAAAATACATAAGTGGAGAAGGACCTTACTGGAGTACTTACAGTCTGAATAAATGAGGTGCACAAGGGGAAACAGAGGCAGTGGAATGAAGGGTATAACATACAATTAGTTGCTGGGCCCAAAGGAAACAAGGAATTGCATGATGCTTAAAGTAGGGATGCAACCTTTGGTCTAGGCTGCCCACCCTGTAGTTTCCTCCTCACCTTCATCCACTCCTATTCACACTCTTACTCTCTCCTCCACACACATGCTTCTGCTAAAATATTCACTGGGAGAATGAAAGCAGCTGCTCTTGTAAAGAACCAACCTTGCATGTTATTAAGAAAGTGTTCCCAGTAGTTCAGGCTTCTGCATGATGCTGTGAGTAGCCACTGATATTTTCCATAAAAAAAAATGCCCAAGGGGAATTATATATCCAGTCTTGTTCATACCCTGTTGTGGGATTGAGTCAGCCTGCAAAGGGTTAAAGCTTAACAGGGACTGAATATGACAGGCTGATGTGCTTTCCAGGTAATCAGGATAAACTGAAGCTCATTATAAAAGGGATGAGCTTGAGCCATCTGTAAAATACAAGCACCTTCGAGGAGGGTGGGGCCGCTTTCTTGGAGAGCATTAGCGAGCAGAGGCAGGAAGGGAAACTGGAGGTTTCATTCCTCCCAGTCAATAGGTCTGAGGATGGCTGCTTGCTCGTTTATTATTTCTTTAGCAAGGCTATACTGGATAATCAATATGCTGCAGAGGAGGTTTTGATAGTGTTCATACATCCTGGGTGTGGTATATGGGCTAATCTGAAAGCGCCGCTCTGAAGCTGCGGGGTTTTTTTTTTGCTAAGCTGCCAAGACAGACCCGTATAAGTGGCTGGTTTTTTTTTTTACCTTTTTTTTTCCCTTCTCTTTCTTCTTCCCGAGGCAGGCAGTGGGAAATGGCTGCCTCACTGAAAGAGTGTCAGCAAAGCTTTGCGCTTTACATCTATCATGATTTATTTTTCTTTTTTCACCCCTGCATCCAGCCTATTGAAACACATGAGATGCTAGAAATGGGTATCATATCTGTGATGTGGAGAGGCTGAGCGTTTCTCTCACTCTCTATATGGGAAGGCTATAGACCTCTGCTGTATATCTAAGCGTATCTGCCCTGCGAAGCACCGGGCTCCTCAGCCCCCCTCCTCAATATGTCAAGTTTAAACCTTTGAAACACGTTATTTTCATGCTCTGCGGGGACTTTACAAGAGGATTAAGATACTTCTCTGGTGTATTATAGGGAGAGAAACATTATTCTGTTTAAAATAAAGGTATTGGAGGGAAAAAAAAATGCTTACAAGTGCACTACAACTAAGTATTGTGTTTCCTACCCTAGCACAAGTGCTCTTGCAGGCAGGCTCCTGTTTTATATAGTGCTCTCGAACCTGTGCTAAGTCCTGCTGAATTCAATCAGAATTGGATATTCAGCTGAAGGTAGTGTCTGGCTGATGATACATCTTCCAGTTAGGAAGCAAATGCTGCAAAATGGGTCTCCTTTCCACTCTCTTCTTGTGAAGAGCTACGTGGGGAATAGCTGGCTCTGGGAAGTATGCAGGATCCTTTTTCTGACATATTAGGTGCAGCCTTGGGATCACAACTGTCATGGTCTTGAGATATCTCTGTAAAATCCTGGATATTATGAAGAACTTCTTTACTGAGTCATCAAGCACTGGAACAGGCTGTCCAGGGAGGGGGTTGAGTCCCCATCCCTGGAGGTGTTTAACAGACGGGGAGATGCGGTGCTTGAGGACATGGTCTAAGGGTAGACTTGGTGGCAGTAGGTTAATGGTTGGACTGGATGATCTTAGGGGTCATTTCCAGCCTTAGAATTCTATGATTCTGTGAAAAGACTCTAACAGAAAGGAGAGAGTTTACAGTTCAGTTCTAGTTGCCCAGAGCCATGTGGAGTTCTGGTCTCTCCTATCTAAGATACCTCATCCCATGCCTCAGTTTCCCAAGGAGCATACAGGTGAAGTAAGATAGCTGGCCCTCTCCAGGGGACTCGGAGTCCATGCAAAGGCAAATTGCAATTAATTATTGCAGTATGTTAGATCTTTGCTAGCCTGTAAAACAGGATGGAGAGTTCAGGTTAGTAGAAGACTTCCTATAGTCAAAATAGAATTTCTTATTTTTCTGAAATTCTTATTTAAAAATGAAATATATTCCCTATGAGACAGGAGCTATAAATGGTTTCCAGTACTCAGAATTCATTTGCCTCTACAGTCAGGCACCTACACATTGTGTGTAGTGTAAGGATGTCCAAAGCAGCTCTGCTCTTAGGAAGGTAGGTTGTTTACCCAACATTGCCCTTCTTTTGTCTTTTCATGTCTTTCAGATATTTTCATGAAGAAAATGCCATTTGCTTGTTATGGAATTCAAATATTAGCAATGTGACGCTTTTTAAAAAATAAAGAAAAATCTCTTCAATGTTTCCTCATAGGGTTTTTTTCAACCTCTTGGCCACCTACCCTTTTTCTCCTTGCTTGACTTTGCCCTAGTTAATATTTCAACAGGTGTTTCCTTTTTCAGTGGAATTTTTAGGCTGATATCTCAAGAGGGTTTCTGCATAATAATGCTGTATTCATTATGTGGCAGCATTACTGGGAGAGAACTTTATTTTCTTAACCCCACCATTTCCCCTTCATTCAGTGAGTGCAGGGGGGTGGAGGAGGGAGCAAGTTGTGATTTTATTTTTATTATTATTATTTTTTCTTCCCCCTCACCCCTCCCCAGCATCTTCTGCTACTTTCTTTTGACAAGACCACTGCATTGTGCCATCTTAGAGAAGCCTTGCTTGGGAGGTGACAAGGCTTAAGAGGAGTGAGGCAGAAGGTCTCTCTTCTTGCACAGATTACAAAATGTCTCAGAATCTGATTCCTGTTTCACTTTTTCCTGTTAAGAGACCTTTGGAAATGACAGAGTTAAAAATAATGAAATTAAAGCTTGTAGGCAAAAGAGACTCATCCCTTTGTGCCCCCTGGTGTGTTGTGATATTGCTAGAAATTTACTGCAGTGACATTTTGGTTTGAGGGTTAACAGGAGCCGCTCGTTAATTCCTACAGCAATTTGAAAGATGTGTTGAGGTGACTTCCCTGCCTCTTATGAAATTTGTCCCTTTCTACCTCTGGATGATACTGAGCCATCATTGCTGGAGTGCAGCAATGTCATATGTGAATATAAAACTAAGTTGAATGTATATTGTTTCAAGGTTTTAATAAGTTTGATACCTATTTAAAAGAAGGTTGTAGGGGTTTAAGAACTATGTGCTAAAGCTTCCCATTGCTCACATTACTTAGTCTGTGCAGTTCTGGTCTGTAATAGTTTTTCCACTCTGTATAGTGCTAACTGAGTCTGGTTCATCTCCAATAAACTCTTGTGAGGGAAGGACAACAGTGACAGTGCAACAGTGCAAGATTGTTGATGTTATTTAAAGATTAATGGTTTGTGATCTGTCCCAAACTGAGCGAAGTAAATAGTATTTCTACCAGGCCAAAGCAGTGAAATTAATTTGCAGGTGACATCACAGAGGGCATAGATGGTTTTGCAAGAGAAAAATGTCATTTGGAAGAATACTGAGGCATACAACAATAAATGAGCATGTATGGTCAAATTTGGAGACTGATGCATACCTTCATGATATAGGACATGAACTTGACCTAGGAGGTCACCAAATTGTTTCATAGTTGTCTATGTAACTGATGGGCCAGTCTGTAGAGTGTCACATCTGGAACAAGTGGGATGAATAATGAACTTTCAGCCCTGTACTTATTGAGTTGATATATGTATCTTAAATTTTGTGTAGAATAGAAGCAGACTGCATCTATAGAGAATATTGGAAAGAGAAAAGACTTGCCATTTGAAGTTTTGGGTTAGCCTTCAGCCACCTTGCTTGCCCTGGGTTCACTTCTATGCCACTCTCTCTGAAAAAAAGAGACTTTCTCTGAAAAAAGTCACTCTTGGCTTCATTAACTACCTGCAAGATAGCCAACAGCTTTTATTTTTCTGTCCCTTTGGAGGTATTTTGATAGTAAACTCTTCTGAGCAGAGACTGAATTCAGTTATGTGTATACACGCCTCTCTTCTGAAATGAGAGGGTCTCCCTGTTATCTGGGGGTCCTCACTTAAGACAATTGTCTGGATGGAGGTGTACAATTCCATACTGTATATGTGAGAGAATACCTGTGAGGGGTTGGGAGATCTTGAAGAAAATGGAATGTTGCTGCTGCCTACAAAGGTATTTTTTGTTTGCTGGTGGAGTGGCCAGTAAGGAAGTCCTGGGTGTTGAGCATTGATTCGTGGGATGAGGAGCTTTGATAACCCAGACTTGGGTCCCTATATCAGGACTGTATATGCCAATATTCTCCTGCATATCATAAATGCACAATATTACAATTATACATTATGTATGGCAGAGAGGGTAAGGGAAGGGGGATGTGAGTGGTGAAGAGATATAGACTACAAATAGATTAGGTTCTTCTGTTATAACTCCATTAAAAATTGAGTGCATGGTAATACTGTGCTATTCTTAGCACAGATAACTTTTAAAAAGGTTAAGACCAATAAATTTGCTTGCTGTTGCAGAGCTCCTAATTCTAGCATGCAATGGGGTAGGTGACCTCAATAGGATGCTACAAATTATTGGAAATAAGACAATTGCAATTCTTGGAACCTTTAATATTGATTGCTTAAGTAAATCATCTGTTAAATGGCAATCTAATTTGAAAGGTATACATTGAACTGAATTAATAAGTGAACTGATCAGATTCAGATGTTAAAAAAACC
This sequence comes from Heliornis fulica, assembly GCA_013399135.1. NCBI lineage: Eukaryota > Metazoa > Chordata > Aves > Gruiformes > Heliornithidae > Heliornis > Heliornis fulica. Next base: position 196,034 of record VXBZ01010312.1, on the reverse strand, counting down.
TGCAACACTGCTCAGTTTGGTTGATTAGGTGCTTATAAACAAATGTGGAAGTGAGAGATGAGATTACCATATGTACTTGAGGCTTTTTTTCATGCATACTGTGTTAGTGAGACATTAAAGAGAGGGTCCTCGGGGACACTGCAGCAATTATTGTGGCCACAGTTATTTACAGTTGGAAATATTTTCAAAGCAGAACTTTCTTACCCAAGTTACTAATACAATAAATTTTTACATCCAAAAGAATCATTAAAGCAGACTAGATTTATTCTACTTGATTACTTGGACAATGGAAGTTCTAATTCATGTCCTTGCCAAGCTCATTGTGAATTCCCAGCTTACTAATATGTTATTTTTGTTTGGGTCTCTGGCTTTTCACAGAGATGGTTTTTTGCTTGGTCATCCTTGTAAATATGCATAAGAATATGTGAATAGCCCTTTGATTCATTTGACCCAGTGAAATACACATCAGGAGGATCTAAAATATAGACAGTCAGATACTCAGAATCCTGGCTGCAGGTTATCCTATTTGATATGTATAAGTTCTCATCTCTTTATATGGCTCATGCATCCAGTAACATTAAAGAAATCTGCCAAAAGTATAAATGTATTAATGGTTACAATTATTGACTAAGTAAAATGTCACTATGACAAAATCCTCTTTTGGAGAGTAATCACAAAATCTTCATTGTGAGAGGAATATGTTCCTGATTCGTTGAAGTGGGCTTTGCACTGTGCAGCTATTAAAATATTTTTCAATAGTTCACATTATGGATAAATATAATTACTCACTGATTCTATCCTTTATGTTTACATTGCATAATTACTAGCCACTCCTGATGCTTCATAATAATTGACTTTATATTGATAAATAGATTAGCTAATATGGTAAATGATTATTCCCCAGTAAATGAATCAGTATGCTTTTGACTTCAAGTGCCATTAACAATAAATGCATGGATTCAGGACAGCTTATGCATTTTACATTAAGCAGCCCCTGAATAAACACCCAGAAAGCAGGGACCAGTGCCCAGGGTTGCTCCTCCTTTCCCCTTGTGCTCACTAACCACTTGCTCTGCTGCTCCTGATCTTGCTCTTGTTTTCCTTGGTTCCTAGCACTGCTGCTGTACCTGTGGCATGAATGGGCTTTCATGGAAGGGTCTAGACTTTAAGACTGCAGGCAGATCAGAATGAACTTCTGTGTGAATGTTCTATCCACAGTGCCACTAGGAAAAAAAAAAAGTAGGTGTCACTACCCATCCCTCTGGGAGCTGCTTTTTTCCCCAAAGGAGAACAGCTATATCAACATTTTTTATTTTATTTTATTTGTTTAGAGTTTTTTTTTGTAAGCAGCCTAGCCAGATGCTGTGGAATTGGTACAGTCTAAGCATATCTTGGGGAATTAGCATCAGTGCATATATTTTTGTGGCTTCTATAACAGATCTTGAGCTTATTTGGCCTGTTTGAGTCAATTATGTACCCAGGCTCACTGCAGAACTGAAACACAGGAACTTTCAGATAGAAAAAGGGGGATTGAGTCTCCTCCCCAAGAATAGTTGGCTAGTAATCATGGCAATTCTGCATCCCTGTTAGAGACTTTGGTACCTGAAGATCCCTGAAGTATTTTCTGGGTCTGACCCAATCTGATGAAAGAGTTGACAGTCAAAATGATTTATGGGAGTAAATTCTAGACCATATGTTGAGTGAAATCTTGGCTCCATTGAAGTGAGTTGTGGGGGAGGCAGAGACACTGGCCTGGATTTCATGGCATCAGGTTTACAGCTGCTGTCTGCATGTGGGAAGGGCAATGGGATATAGAACAAATAATTTTTCTTGCTGGCAAGGAGAATGGTGCAAGCTCTGAGCCTTAATTCACCACTCATTAAGTCCATAGTAAAATCACTGTTTTAAGGGAACTGAGGATTGAACCTAGTAATGACAATATGATTGCCTGTGTCTGTCACGTGATCTTGGTTTGTTTTACTCATTTAGTCCTATCACTTCCCTTTCTTTCCTCTCTTGCAGTTGCTTTATTAACCATAATGCTGTCTAGATGATGTATGGGACCTCAAATATCAACACACATTATATAATACATAAACATGCTATTCTAGTCTCATTACAGCACCGGGATTGGGGAGGGGGGAGTGCAGGTGGGGGGAGGGAGGCAAAAAAGCTAAAATTAATGCAACAAAATTGGAACCAGCCTTTGAATGGATAAGAATTGTAACCTGACATTACACTTCTACAGCATCACATCCAATTTGCTGGCTGCCTGCAGTTGCTTCATGTTAAGGTCTCCAATCCTGGAAATGTTTTAGGATGTGCTTAAATTTAAGTAAGATAAATCATTCCCATGGCTACTCTTCCTGGCCTGTGACTCTGTTACGGTGAACTTGCAGTTGACCTTGGAATTCCCTAGACTTCTGCTGCTTTGCAATCCATTTCAACTCTTCCAGCTCCCAAAATTATTATTAGATGTGTGTGTGAAGAAGATTCTTAGTGGTACTGTAGAGATTTACCTCTGATCAGCTTCAGAGGATGGAAAAACTTCTCATTGCTCTTTAAAAGGACGAGTTATTTCCTGGATTAGGTACATCTTGAACCTTGAGATATTTCACTGGCAACCATTGTGCTGGAAAGTTTTCCCTTTGTAGAAAAGCAGTATGTGTGAGGCAATCTTCTAAAGGCATTATGGAACTTACATGCCAAGAAGGAATTTCACTTGATCCTAACACTGGAGAATTTTTATTAAAAAATGTTCTGGTAGCTAGTGCAATGTTATGTATTTAATCAGGATGATGGTTCCTTCATCTAAAGCAAACAGAGTGTTTAGTTGTTTTCTTTTTCCTTGAAACAGTTTACTATTTTCTCTGTTTCTGTTTGTTGATTTTTTCTCTCACTATATTTGATTCTTTCATTTTCTTCATGCATTACATCAGCTATCTCTTTCCATATTCAGTATTAATAAGTCAAAGAAATATGACAACTTGGTATGACATCACAATGTTGTAATTTAGCTGTTGTCCTCTGTGACTTTTCTCTGCATGTTTAAGTGAAAATGCAATTGAAGATTATTTTTGAGTGTGGAAGATGTGAGTTTGAATACTAGTGAAACAAATACTTCAGTAAGAATATTGAGCTTATGTGTCTGTGGAAGCCTATTCAGTTCACTTTGGTGATTGTTTCGTGATACTTGAACACACCAGGCTGCAAAAGCCTGGCTGTGGTCAGGTGAAGGAGGGTTGTAGGAAGCAGGATTGGTCTAGAAACATTTCAATATTGGGGTAAGGATTGACCTGCATGGACAGAACTGGGAACTGCTGTGTCCTCCAAAGGTAAATGTACTGCATATGCTAATTTACCCAGCTTTGTGTGAAATGATTGATTTTTTTTTTTAAAGCACAGCATGAGAGAGTAAAGCAATCCAGGATGGGCAGATGGTATGGAGGAAATAGTTGCCTACAGCTGCTGGGAGCAGCAAATAACAAAGCAATAGCAGCCAAAACATAGGCACATCCAACTATGGGACAAGGAGAGCAGAGTCCTGGAGCTCAGGTAAAAGAGTGAGAGGTGGGAACATGTTCTGTTTTCCACGCTGGTCAATGATGGGTCTGTCTGTGAGCTGAAATATCATCTTGGGGGTTTTTATGATCCCTTTGCACTAGGTCTCATAGGAAAAAATGGTAAAGAATTACAAACTGTGATATGTTTTGTTCTAAATTGTGACAGAGTAAGTTGGCTTATACCTTATATCTCTTACCAGCTAAATAAGATTGATTTCTAAGATGTGTTTCTGTGACTCCAGGATTTAGTATGAGCTCTTGACTCTCATCCAGAGCAGAAGAGCTCTGTTTTTTTGCTATCAGCAGAGCTGTTGTCAGGAAAGATTTAGAAACAAATGAGCTTGAACCTTAATCTCTCCACAGAGGTACAGGAGAAAGCATACTTGCTCACACTTCTCCAGTGCCCACCTATTGTGGAGTCCTTGAGCAAATTAACCTTTTAGAAAACAAAGCCTGAGGTTATGATATAATCAATGTTTTCTGGGTGCAGAGACACATGAAATCAAGACCCCTGTGGAATGGTTCCATGAAATTTAACAATAATAAAGCCAGTAATGGAAGAATTTATTGGTGAACCTAGAGTGATTACTGGGCAATAGGGTTATTTCTCTTCTTGGATTTTTTAGCTGTATTCTAGAAATCTATAGTATGACTTTATATTAAATAAAAAGGATGGTTCCTTGTACAAGTGATCATTCCCAGTGAAAATCAGAAGTTTTCAGTAATTTGGGGAAAGGGGAGGATCTACAGAATTCCTGTTACAACATAGAAGCCATTCAAAAAGTTTATAATTTGTGTTTATAAAGATGGAAAGCTCATCATGTGGAAAAAATCACTTGATGCACAGGTCAGATCTGATACCTTTTTCATTACTGCACTGAACCCTGACTCAGTGGAAGTTAGAATTAGTAATACTTTGATCTACTGAGTGGGCATAGTTAAATTAGCTCATTGGTAATAAAACCCAAACACATATAATGTCTTTATAAGGAAAAAGGTCTGTTTTGCCAACAGGAAAAGATGTTAGGGTTTGGCTGGGGAGGGGAGGTTACACAATGAACTGTGAGTATGAGACAAAGCCTTGTTATATCTAGCTTCTTCCAAAGTACTTCTGGGGACTGGGTCCCCTTTTTGCCTATTAAGAGACTGATGAATATTTGTGTCTCCTTGCATTGCTGTGTTTTTTATCTGGGATGGAAGTTATTTGTTTTACTCACAAGCTTTGAGTGCTTTTGGGAAAATGATGGGCTTGTGTAAGTGTCGTTAGCTCCTGCAATTGTGAAATGGCTCCTTTCTAAACTTACAAGGGTCTGTTTTCTCATTTAGCCTGGAGGGGTCCTGTTTTTCTCAATTATGTTTTGGAGGTGCACATTTGTTTTCTTGCTATTTTGAGAGTCTAGAGCATCCTCTGTGATGGATTGTGAAAATGTCTTAGATCAGGGCAACCAGAACATGGATGAATTCAAATCGGAGAATGTTTAAGAACTGAAGTCATATGGTGGTTACTTCTCTTTTCACAGCCAGGGAGCTGATGGAGAGGAATTGGTGGGAATTAGATGTCTATGACAATTAGAAAAAACTATTTTATAATGTCATCATCGTACCTGTCCCCATTACATTATGTGATTTTTCTTTGTATCATTAGTTATTCCAGATAACACAGTGGTTCCCAAGCTCTTGGTCCTGAATGTGGTCTCAAGATAGCTCCCATGTCATACAAGAAGTGTAGGACTCAGCTTGAAAAGAATTTTGATGCCCTTAGATCAAAGAGCAGGGTTTTCAAAACAGAATTATCCCTTCTTTGCATCCTTTAAAAAATTGTGTTTTGTAATCAGTAAGTGGTGGATTTATGAAGTGAGAGTCTAAACAATCTGTACCTCTCCTTTATCGCTAGCATCTCGCTCTTCCTGCATTCCTCCTCTGCTCCTCTCACTGTGATCATCCTGGATGCTCTTAATCACAGCACACATGTACTATCATGGGGGCAATGTGACCTGTCAGCCAGTAGACCTGGCAAACTGGGCTATCTAACTGTTCTGGCTTTGCTCCCACAGCCCGTTAAAAGGTAAAACAACTAATTAAAAAATAAACAATTTGATGCTCTGAAGGGATTCATTTAACATGAATTAAGATTCTGGAAGAATTTTGAAAACCAAGATATTTTTGGTTTTGTTTTTCATAGAAAACATGTTTATCTTAAAGTCCCTCCAATTTGAAGACAACCACTCTAAGACAATGACCGTTGTACTTCTAAAGTACAACTTGACTTGTACTCCTTGACTTTACAGGTTCTGGGGTGAAAGACTGGCTCAATAGGAAACCAAGTAGAATATGGTATTTTGTTGACTGAGTCTCTGCATGTATTAATTCTGTGGTGTGATTTTTTTATCATTTTTGAGAGTTCCTAATTAAGCCCATGAAACCTGGTGCTCTATGTAACGCTGATTTGTGCTAGTCAGACTGCTGAACATTAAAAGATCTTAAACTAGAGGTAGTACTCTTGCAGAGTGGAATATTTGGGGATTGCCCTCACTGCTGCTATTCCTTTTTCTCTGCTCTGCAGTGTCACACACCACCTTTTGAAAGACTTCTTTTAAGTGATTTTTTTGGACAGTATAGCAATAGTAAGGTATCGACACCTGTGTTTTTAGTTTCTAGGATATATTGGTGCCAGGTGGGAACAGAGTAGATCGAGTCCTTGCAACAACCTCTGCAACTGGATCTTTACAGCAAGCAAGAGAGACAGGGAAAAATAGTCAACATTATTTCAGCACAGTGGGGAAGGAGGGATGAAAGCTCTGCAAATGAATTCATTGTGACAACCTTTGTGAGGAATCCGAGTGTTTGATCTTTTAAAAGATTCAATAATTCTTTTGATAGATTAAAGAATAAACTGGGTGGGAGGAGGAGAGGAAGTTAACTTTCTTTCCCTGATTCTGTCAAAATAGTAAATAAAAAGGAAATCCCTAAATTTAGTAAGCTTCTCACCACAGCACCTTTTTTATTCCTGTTGGCTGCATGTCATGGTAGAGTCCGAGCGTTAGATAAACACTTGGAAATAGGAGCCTTCAGATAAAGATTGTGGACAGTGATCTAATATGCTTATATCCAGTGATATTGATCTGAAAAGCAAAGTAATTGAATGCTTGTAGCAATTTATGAAGTCCTAGGAGTCCAAAAAGCCAGATATTGAATCACAGTATTGTTGGTGTTGTGGCCTGCTCTTTTTTGGGGGGGTTCCCACCTCTGCCCCTCCCATCCACCATGTATTCTATCACTTGCTGAGGCCTTCAGGTATCTTCTGAGTGATGCAGGGTTTTCCCCAGGCAGATATCTTCAAATGGCCTCCAACTGATGAAGTTAAACTTCGAAGGTCTTTGCACTGACATTGCTAAAAGTAGTTTTTGGCAGGTTTTAGTTTAAATTAGCTTTAAGAGTAAAGTCTGAGTCATACAATTTTTTAGATTAATGAATTTTTGCTCTAATGAAAAAAGAAAATTCCTGTTAAAATATTTTCAGATACTGCTTTTTTAAAAAAAATCTACAAACATTCAAAAAAAAACCAAAACAAAACCACAAAACACCACAGACTTAAAATGGGCAGAATTTTCAATTAAGGGACCCAGTAATGTTCCCCTTAAAATAAGGAAATTTGTGTTCTGCAGAAAAATACGGTTTTGGGTAATCAAACCCCTCTCCTTCAAAGAAGTGTCCCAAGAACTAACAAAGGATTTTTAGTTTAGACTGGCCATTAGGGTACCTTCAGCTAAAAAACAAACAAAAGACGGTTTTGACTGGTAACAGCTGTCATGTGTAAGTAGAAAAGGGTAGGAAGACTGTATAATCATTTCCTCATCGAATGCTGAACAGCCTTTCGTATGATAAGACCCCAGGGTCCTACACAGTGAGCCAGAAACTCATCTGGACCAGAGCTAAACAGGAAGGGCACTCAATATAGGCATCTATTTCAAAAGACTCCACATAATGAAGATTAATTAGACCTTCTCTACCTATCCAAAGTTAAATACACATATACAGGGCCTCAGGCTTCCTCACGCTACCAGAGAGTTTCCATGGAAAGACAAGAAAGTTAAGAAGTGGTAAAGGAAAGGGGATCAACTCCCATGTGAAGTTACTTTAAAAATATGCAAAGGTTGACTTTACTTAGTCACATGCAATTAGACAGTGCTGTAACACGTGCTTCCATCACAAAGAGACATAGGAATAAGATTATTCTTCAGTTTGTGGTTGGAGAAGCCAGCTGCATTAATTCACTGTCCATAATCTTCAGTGACTGAGGCTACTTCTCCTTACTATCCTGTACACCATGGAAAGATGTGTGCAATATTCTTCTCTTTCCTAGAGGGGGAAAAAAAACTCCCAAAAGAACTTCCAAACACAAATCCAAATACCTATGTTTAATCTTTTATTTATTCTTTTCTTTTTTAACTTGAGTCTACCATGAGCTAGGTTTCAGTTGGACTGGAGGGTTTTGCAACAGTAGCTATGAGCTCTGATCTGCTGTCCTCAGAGACGAGCTATAGGCCTGGCCTATGCCTCAAATGCTCTCTGGAGTGACCTTGTTTGATCCTACAATTTCAGGCCTAGGATCTAAACTGATCTCCTTTCAAATGGCACCAGTGGGGAGTAAGACACCAGTGCAGGATGTTGGAAGGGGATGGGAATGACTTGCTGGCATTTTTCCAGCCAAATGATGTCTTCGAGTAGTTGGCAGAGTTAGGGACTATGTCTAGTGCAATCAATAGGTCATTGCTGTGGCAGAGTAGGGATTTGACTTTATAAAATACTAATTAGGTACAAACTGTCCCTAGCTGCTACTTTAGAAACAACAGGTGGTTGCTCTTGGCACAAAGAAAGATTAGGCCAAAAATGGAAAAGGAACCCAGTCGTGGCTCCTTGCAGTGTCTGCAGCACCTTCGGGCATGCAAAATCCTCGCAGTGTCTTATTGTCAAGGCTGCTGACTGCTCTCATTAACTTCGAGTGGAATCGAGTGCTCAGCACAATGGAAAACCAAGCCCTTCAGTTCTTTAAAGTGACCTTTTGGGTTTCATATTTATTTGCAAAACAGAGTAAGGTATCCTGGAGAAAAAAAACCAAACATTTTTCTCCTTGCACAGAGTTTTAGGTAGACGCATCTAGGAAACGCATGTTCCTCTAGCACAATAGCAACTTATGAATAAGATCATACTTGTATTTGCATTAACACGGCTGGCTTCTCCAACCAGTTTTACATAATCTCCTTTTCAATGGGTAAGGGTGTCATTTCCCCTTCATTTCATACAACCATGCTTTGAAAATGTAGGGAGGAAGTATTTAAAGAAAGTCCGCATTTTATGAAAGGGAAAATTGCCGGCGTTCCTTTGTGTGTCTCAGTAGGATTTGGATAGATTACTCATACTTAAAAAGGAAGGGAGCTTTTTCTTTCTCTTCTCCTTTTTTAAAAACTTGCATTAACGTGATGTATTGACATATTACAAAATCCAAGGAATTTTGGAGAGCAAATCAACCACGACTTTGTCCACAAGTTGCAACAAATTCTTAAAACATTGTCACCTCCCGAAATAAAATTGTCACATTTTGCACACAGGCAACTTTTATAGGGACTAAAGCTTCACATATTAGATAAGGACAACAGCATGCTCTCTCTCACTTGCTCTTTCTGATTAAAAATTGATTCTCTATTTTTTTTTCCTTCCTTTCTTCCTTTTGATCCAATAAGCTTGGTACGAGTGCGGCACATTTTAACAATTTTCATAAATCAAGCAACTGGAATAGATTTTAATATCGAATTGTATTACTGCAAGAATGCAAGGCATGCAGGCTCTAAGCACTAACATTTCTATTAGTTGAATGGAAGCCAGTGCTTTAGCTGTAAGCATGTTAAAGGAAAGTAATTCTCCACTATATCTCTAGGGTCTCTGATGTCAAATATCCTCCCTGTAAGTAACTTGCAACTTTTTCAAAGTTGTCCCTGTCTCATGGGTGTTACAACTGGTCAATCACAGTTTAAAGAGTATGTTTTATTCTTCATGGTCAGATATGAAAGTCTATTGAACTGTTCTCACTCTGACCCTCTTTGGTTAAAAAAAAGTCATGTAGAATTGGAATATCAAGCTTTGTTGCTGTAGAGAGTGATTAGTTTAGCAGTATCTTTTCATAAAGGCTTTGTATATATGATGTATATTTACATTTGCTGATCACTGTTTGTTAGTTTGACACTTGTTAATCAACCCTTGATGGTAATTGTCACTCTTGCAAAGGACGCTTCATCCTATGAGGTCATAAAGACATTTTATGTACTTAAATGCACAGTGTGCATACGTGTGTATGAATCTGTGAGCTTATGTTTATATTTACAGAAGATGTTTATGCTAACAGCACTCTTTTGGTATTCTTTAATATTTCCTTATTTGTTGGTGTCTTTTTTTTATTTAACAAATGCTCACTACTAAATAATTAGCATGGCCTTAAAGGTAGGGGTGATTCTGCCGCTTAAAACTGAGCAGGGGAAATTCACGGAAATTTTAAAGGTTGTTTTGTGAAAAACTGAAACATTTAACCATCTCTCTTCATTTTTTTCTTAAGAAGAGGTTTTTCTTTTCATCAAAATCTATTTATTATCTTGGATTTGAAAAGCATTTAGCAAAGTGGGTCTCTGTACCTTCACTGATATTCCTAGTAACCATTCTAACAAGTATCCTAACTTAATCATAGACAAAAGGTACCGCTAGTTTTATTCTGTCTCATCAGCAGAAAAGTTAAGCTATCTGACACTGCAAGTGTTGGCCATCAAGTGATTTGAAGACATATTAGTTCGTATTTTGGCACTGAATTGTTTTTAATCTTGACATTTCACAAGTTTTTGATATCTTGGTGAATTTGAAAGGACGGTGGCCATAGCTCACATCTCTGAAAAATGAAACACGTTTTAAATTCTCTTTCAGGGCACTGGGTTTGCTAATGATAATACTTGAACTTGTTGGGTTCCTGAACTGGTAGTTTTGGTTCCCAACATTAGGCATTCAATCGTAGAAACCAAAGGTCTTGAGAAATGTATTTCCATTTTCACGTACCATTCTTTGGAGAAGAGTCCTTTTCTAAATATAGCAACATGTATCTGTTGTCATAGGGCAAAAAGATAGCTTGGGCATTGCATATTGCTCTTCTGCTGGAGGGGAATACTGGTACACTCTCAGTTTAATTGCCCTATTTAGACTGGTGTACCAGACTTGGTGCAAGAGTGGTGAAATAATATGCAGGATAATCCCTTCTTATAGGAATCTCAACCTAACCTCAGCGACTGGTACCCAGAGACTGATTCTGGCTCAAGAACTGACCTCAATCAGAGAGCAGGGCAAATGCAGAAAGCAAATTATCTCAGTGCTTCCACAGTTTGCTCCCGAAGGACTACAGAACCTTGCATAAACAAAACTAATTATAACACACACACACAAAATTCATAAAACTAAACCTATGCTTGCAGGCTAACAAAAAAAAAGAACCGGGAAGAGTGTATGTCACAGTGCCATCTACTGACAGCAGCCACAACAATATATAAAGAATACCAATTACCATAGTAAAATAAATAAATAAGGCTTGGGAGTCTTGGAAGGATTATGGTCTTATGCTTAAAGGAAAGGAGATGACTGCTAATTAATCTGACAAAAAGAGAAAGCCTCACCTACTGACAGGTTGCTCATCCCACAAATGTTAGATTTCTCTTCAGTGCAATGCTCCTGTTCTTGTAATTCCTGGAAACACTGTTGCACTGGAGGAATGGCTGGCCAAAACTCTTAGAGCCAGCTCCCATGTTTCTATTTTGTCCTCATAAACGCTTTAAACTGTAGGAGAATTGCAGCCTACTATGGGGAGCAATTTGAAAACATAAAGGAATTCCATAAAGGAATGCAATTGTGGAATAAAATCTGTTCAGTCTACTGTGAGATAAAGTTATCTGACACTGAAAATAAGCAGTAACTTGGAGGCAGGTAGGAGCACCATGTAATCCACTTGACATAAATGAAAAGATGATACTGGCAGAAAATTGGGCTGTGTATGAATATAAAGGATGTTGAATAACAGGGACCGGGAAATGTTGTTCTTAGCAATAAGGTAAAGATGAAAGAAGTTCAGAAAACACTTGTATGGGGGAAGCCAAGCTTGGCTCAATAGAGTGAAATTCTTTCCTCCTAGAAGTCAAGTTGAATGCTGAAGCCTACAGCCTTCCCTCTGTTAAGGGTTGCCAAATTGTTGTGTCAAAACAGTTAGTTTATTCTCTGGTTGCTAATGTGCAAACTGAAGTGGTGGCTAAGATATTAGTAAGAACATTACTAAGCAAGATGATGTATCATGTTCTGTGTCATTTTCAGTAATTCTCAGGTAGGAATAAAATGAAGAAAAAAAAAGAGTTGGGAGTTAAGTTGCGAGTATGCAAAATAAATCAAGACTGTGGAATGTCGATTGAAAAACAATTATATATATTCTTAAGCCTGATGTCAAGCATAAGAATTCAGAATGAGGGTAAAAGTGAACACCTGAACTGTACTTGCTAAGATTCACTCTGATATATTGTGGCAGATGGAGCTGACATCCTGAGGGAGGCTAAGAGGGGAAAGTAATAATGAACAATCTTCACAAAGTAAAAGTAAATGAAATATTAGAGCCGTTACAAGAGAGCAGGCAGGAGATGTTTAGATTTATGAGTTCTTTTGGATAGCAGCCATGGTTTGTCTCTATTTCCTAGTAACTGGTTCTTGGTTGGAGCTTTGTCAGGTCATCAGATTAGTGCCATAATCTCTAGAAGGTTTTCAGTCCTTTCTTTGTATCATCTAGCAGGCAGGGAACTAACGTGTGGAGTGCAAGCATGATATGCTTTTGGGGAGGCTGCCTTGATAAGAAGTGATGGAAATAAGTAAGAATAGAGAGGGGATTTGATTATGGCACCATCTGTCTCCTTTTGTTAATATTTTTCTTAACTTGCAATAACTTTGAAAATTGGACTTAAGGATGGGTGTTTGTTGTAGTGAAGAATTTTGCTGCTATCAAGAGATAGTTTCAGAAGGGAGACTTAGGCCATGACAGTTGCTGTCTACCCACTACAGCAGAAAGCAGATGTTTCACTGAAGTCAAGTAGATGACATTAATCTCTGAAGTAATACACACAACTGAGTCTTTGCTTAGATCAGGACCAACCTATTCCTGGGTCTTGGTGTAAGCCTCATGCAAAGCACTTTCCCCAGTACTCTTATTTTTCTCTTCTTCCTTGCATTACTTCATAAAAATTATGTATTGGCAGTACAGAGTTGTATTGAAGGACCCACATTTATACAGCACCTAACACCATGGAGCTGGGATAAACACCTACTGAATGTCAGTGAGCTCTGGCAAGTGCTATGGGATCACATTGCAAGGTATTTTTCAGCTGATCTAGAGATTTCAAATAACAGGTTTGGGTTTTTTTGTTGTGTTTGGTTGTTGTGGGGTGGTTTTTTTTTTCCTTTATTAAAGGAAGTTTCTGAATTTTGCTGGTGAATTCTGATGAGGACTGAGGCAGTTCAAACTCAACGACCTTAACCACGCAGGTCACCCTTCTAGAACTTTTGTTTACCTCCTGTTGAGCTGCTGAAGAAAGGAGGAGGGGGTAGGGGAAAAAAAAAAGGCATCTTTCAGTTACTAAACCCCCTCGTGGTATTGAATTCTAACCAAGTACATCCAGCCCTGCCAGCCAGAAATGCCAAAAGGAGGAAAGCTGCTGAATCAAAAGAAAATCACGATTGGGAGAATGGTAGGGAATATGAGAGTAGTGCTAGGTGAGTTTATTTCAGAGTCTTATTGCTCCCTTGTGTTTGCAGATCATCTGGGAGTAGACTTCAGGGTTTTGGTGTTTTTATTATTTCTGAGTTTTGTTCCTAAATTATTTAGCAAATGTTTTGAGAGCAACATTCAGCATATAGATTAGTTATCACCATCTCTCTGCTGTTCTTGAGTAAGTTTTGCTGTTCTGAGTTGAAAGCCAAAAGCTTTTGAACACACTGTCTCTAATCTGAGTAAATGGGAGTTCCCAGTGCTCTGTGCTGCTTGGGTTCAAATCCTATTTGCATGGTGTGGAGTGGCCACTTAAATCATGGGGTTTTCTTTCTGGTACCTGAGTGACTTTCAAGGGCCTTTCAAGTCACTCACGTGTGCTCCTGCCACAAGCACTCGGGCAAATAGAGAAGCCCTTGCACTTGTTCCCTGTGTGCAAACCCAGCCATACAGCCTCATGGGCCAACAGCAGGTGGTGTGGCAGTGGGAGATGATGAATGAGATGGTATAGCCTGCAGCCAGGTGCCAATGGTTGTCACCTTGTGAAGGTGACAGCTTGTGGTGTCTCTCCTCAACCTGAGCTGCTATGTGTCTTCCCTGTGAGTCTGTGTAGCAGATTCTGTGTGCCTCCCTGGTACATCATCACTTGATTGCTGGCAGAGAGATCAGGAACAAGTTGGAAAGCAAGCATTGCCTCAAATACTAGTTTTTGCTTCTCTGCCCAGGCAGAGTGGCCCTGGATAGACAGGATGGACAAACCTTTGCAGCTTTCATATGCTCTGATGGAGCATCTCCTCACTGTGGGATGGTGGCAGAATTGCCTGCCAGATTTACCATGAAGTCATTTCTCTCTAATTTTTAAAGCATATATGATCTTCAGTCCATGTGGAAATAATTGTATGTAGTGGTGGTGGGAGCTCCAAGCGGGTGTTTGTTTCATTGTAGACTGTTGCATCTATTGGGGTACCAACCCAAACCTGATTCATCTGCATCTTTGATGTTGAGACAGTGAGACAATGAACAACTGAACAACTGCTGTGGCAGCTGGTTTGGGGTTTTTTTTTTTTTTTTGGGGGGTTTTTGGGGGTTTTGTTCCTTTTTTTTTTTAGAATGGAGTTATTAGGGAACCTAGGAGATATGGCTCATGAGCCTTGTGCAGGAATGTGTCTCAGTGTGGTTTGTTACAGTATGCTGTGTAGTCATCAGCTAATTAATGCAGACTTATTTAGAAATATAGTCTAGGCAGGGCTGTCTGCTTTTCCAAAAGATCCTGTGTATGTCCTTTCTCTACCACACTCTATGGAGTATGTTTGCTGTTGCATATACTTAAGCAGTAAAACACTCACAGCTATTTCAGAAATTGTTGCAGTAGGCAATTTTTTTCATTAATTTTACTGTTGTAGATGGGATTTCATGAGGTGTGAAGGCATGCAGAGTCATACCTTATAGTATCCCTGATCCTGCTTGTAACACCAGCCTTTTTAAGGATAAAAAGATTTGAATTGACAAAGGGATGTTTTCAGGAAGATGAAGCAAGGGGCTTGATATCAGTGAAAAGAGTGACTCCTCTGCAGCTCTACATCCAGCAATGTGGTGATTTCTGCTCTTGCTCTGCATTGTTACATTGATTGTTTTGTGTCACTCTACCAATTACACAGCTGTAATCTGCCAGTCCACTTGGAGACACTTTAAAGGGCATATTATCATTAAAATACACTTTACTGCAGAATGAAGAGTCGTGACTTCATAGGTGATATAACTGCTGTTGACACAATGTGCAGAAGGGCCATTCTTCCACTGAAAGGTGAAAACAAGCTCTTATCTACCAATAACTCTAGGAGTAAGTAGAAATCAGTGTACTTATCACCTTGCAGTTTGGAAGATTGCTTAAATTTCCCCCTTCCAATTACATTGATCTTTCTCCTTTGCTCCACCCTACAAAATTGTTGTTTGGTTGTGTCAGTGTACTTGTACAAGGTTGCCAGCTTGCACCAAGAGGAGTTATCTGTGATAGGACACTCTATGCTCACTCCTATCCAAGGCTATTGAGACTTTAATATAACTTCAGGAAGCTGCAGGAAGAAATGAGGTAGAGAAATATATCAATAATGGCTTCTTTCTAGTACCTTCAAGTAAGAAATCTCTAAGTGTGTTTCAAAGATCAAGAATCCCATTGTAGTATGGTCCCCTGGGTATAGGTGGGAAATGGAGGGCCTTAGAGATAAAGGGTTGTGCAAGCCTAAATGTAAAGCCAGTAGCAGATCAGGAGATAGAATCCAAATGTGGCCCTTGGGTCTGACCCTTGCTGCAGGAGTTGTCCCTATCACGCCTTCTGTGTTAGGATAATTCTTCTAATAAAAGCATATACACAAATGCTTAATGTCTGGTAAATATTTTGATCTGCCTTTCTTGCAGAAAGGAGGCTTTAGCTTTTCTAAAATGGAAGCAAAGCAATGCCTACATGTCTGCAAACTAGAACATAACAAACTACCACGCTATAATAAATTGCAGACTTCCCTGCTCTATCCTATCAGTCACAGGGCTGTATCTCTGCTTGACTCTCCTGTGAATATTAAGACACATGATAGATAGTGGTAGGTCAAAGCAGAGAAGATCTGGAATTATTCTTTTAATATTCCAAAAGAATGAGCCTTTGTTATTTCTCACACTCCCATATTTGCCCCAATTTATGGGGTAGATAAGGCTCAAGTTTTGAAGAACATCATTATGAATTGCTTTCCTTATTGATCTAGCTTTTAATGTGCAAACAATGAAAACAATAAAACTTGCATTTAAAAACAAACATTTCTAGCACAGGAGCTGCATTAAAATGACACAAATTGCTTTTGTGGGCTGAATTTAACAGAACACCCATGAGGTTCTACTTAAAAACAACAAGCCAACAAAAATCAAATTGCATTGTTTTACTAGCAAACAAAATGGTGAACATGCCTTGGGCGACGTTTTCAGCATGTTTTCTTGGAAGATCAAAGCTTAAATCCCATTAACCCTTCAAATGTCAGTCTAGTGAATTCATTTCTTTACCTCTGGGCGTCTGACACTCCCTCTGACATGAACCAAAGCCTTTGCCTAGATCTGATTCTTTTCCTCCTCCTCCAAATGCAGTCAGTGCTTCACTTGTCTCCCTACCGGCGTCTCTAGGGAAGCGCCACCTTGTAAGTGGGTAGAGTTCAAGCAGACTGTTATCCATCCCACACTGGTTTCCCATTTTACTAACTTGGAGATTTGGAGAGAAGCCAGAACTAAAAAAAATTACTTTTTTTTTTTAACTGTTCACTGTGGCACTGCATACCCTGCCAGTGAATGGCTGAGTAAGATTTGCTTGGTTGGCCAGCAGATGCATTTTTAGAGCAAGGTGGGGTCTTGCTGTGACCTGGTGGGGTCTCCTCCTGGATATCAGGTACACTGGTACTTGGAAGCTTCAGACAGTTGGTTGCCTGTGGTGAAGGAAAAGCTGATTTGTGTTTTGATGTTCACCACGATTGCTGTCACCTGTCCCAACAATCTCTGGACATCTTGTGTGCCTCCCACTCACGTGAGTGAGTGCACAATGGATGCCTCCTCCCAAGGGTTAGCTGCTTTCTCAAGGGTGATAAAGTGATACCTTTGCATAAATGTGCCTGTTTTAATGTGGCAGACAGGTCCTAATCTGACTTTACCTTTATTTCACTGATAGCTGGGACCCTGTTTTATGCTTAAATACAGAATCTTCCAAACGGTTCCCAATTCCAAATATTGGTGTGTCTGTGTGTGTTGCATAATCCTGTGTAAATTTAGGAAGAGTATTCTATCTTCCTAAAGTTTAGGAAGATAGAATACTCTTCTGGAATTAGTTTGCCCTTGCAGGGAAGCGTGGAAAGATTTAGATGGGCTGAAGAGCAGCAGCAAAATCCCCCTGAGTCCTGATCATCCCAGCCCCGGGTGATACCGACAGTCCAGTCGGATCCTTGGGCCGTTTGAAACTGTGCGAGAAGGCCAAAAGGGAGGATTTTCTGTGCATCCAGACTTTAAGTTTCTTAAAAACAATAATAAAGAGAAGCAGCCTGTGTGAACAGAGTTCCACCCAGCCCTGTGTTTAACTGGAGCTGTGCAAGAAGGTGAGTGTGTCCCGGCTCGTACAGAAGCGAACTGTACTTCCCATCTGCGCTACCCTTGCCGGGCCTCCCGCCGACATGCCAGAGTTCACTCTTAAAATGATTCAGTTACAGTACCAGCCCCACAGCTGTCTACAGCTGTATGCCTCCCAGCTCCACACAACTGGCTTTTCACACAGAAATGGCCCCTTTTAAAAGGGTTCACTCGAACAGATTGCTTCAGTCTAACAATGTGTAAAACACGGTGCTTCAGACAGGCTTTCCTTTTTATTGTGTGGTCTTTTGGGGAGTCTTTTATACCCCCAGATGAGAAGAGCTATTGCCAAATAACTCAGCAGCGTTGGTTTATTTATTTTTATTTTTTTTTTCACCTGAGTGCTTCACAAGGAGGGCTTCTGCACCCCCCCATTCCCTTCCCCTTGAGAAATGCCTCGTCCTAGCTTCAGTTCTAAGAAAAAAATGCAAACTGCCACCACCCACCCACAAGTCCTTTCTCTTTGGATGAATACGATGTAAAGCCCTAAAAGGCCAAGTATAGAAGTGGCACTATAGCCCCAAGGCCTGTCCCCTCCACAGCACCCGTATGGAAACTCTTGTTTGTCACCATACAGCACCTGGAGAAGTCACAACCATGGCAGGGTCCCTAGATCTGTGCTACAATAAATCCTCCTCCCTTTTCCCCTGGATGATGCAGGTTCTGTGCAACAAATGCCCTAAATCAGAGGGAAGTGAGCAAGAATGATTACTGACAGCAGTTATTTTGGAGAATGCCAGAAGTTTCTTCAGTGCTGCACAGACTGGGTTAAAGGAGAGGGTTTCGTGCTGAGGAGCATTTGCAGTCAGAGCAGAAGGTGCAGAAGTTTGTCATCTTCCCTCCTACTTTTACTCAACTATCAATCTGTGAGGAGGAAAACTACATCTTATGATGGCAGGAAAGAAAAAGAAGAGTGTATTTCCCAGTGTCTTTATTTCTGTTAGTTTGGGTATATCTAGGTGAGGGCTGGCTTTTGCTTCTCCTTCAGAACAAACCAGGTTGTGTCTCTGCTCTTGATTTCCCCCCAATCCTTTCTTTTAGTGGCATGAAAGAATGAAGAGAAAGGAGGGAAATAAAGAAAGCAGCACTTGTTTCCCTTTGTCTGTCACTCAAAAAAAAAAAAAGTATGTGTGTTTTGGGGGAGAGGAAAAATTAAAAATTAACTCTAGACAGTTGATTATCCCTTATCTGACATCACTTGAGAGGAGCTGTGAAACGAATTGCCTCTGCCACCCTCTACCAATAGTTTTCCCTCTCCAGTTCAGCAGGTCTTGCTGAGGCTTGTCCCGAAGCACACACATACCACGGCGATACCTGCCAGGAGGTTGAGTCCTCCGTCGAGCTGCAATTTTTCTGGGGATTTCGTGAACGTGGGGAGTTGGAGTAATGCTGTGTTGGAAAGCCAGATCCCAGGGAGAATTTCTCAGCACAATGGGTTGCATTTAAAGAGGCTTGCTCCAAACAGACTGTGCTGGCTGAGTCCAATTTCCAATGTGAAGCGAGGTGTGATTTTTAATTTACTTTTTTATGAATTCTTTTTTCCTAATCCCATCATCATTATTCTGTTCTTTGCCAAATGCTGGCGTTTGGTATTGATTTGAAGTACAGCTAACTCTTTTGGTGCCAGCTTGCATGAAATACAGGCTGACCTGGGTACTGAGTAACTGTGGTCAGAGCTGGTATTACAATGACGGGGCTTTCACTGGTCCCTAGATGGTTTAAATCGGCTCTTTCCTCTGGACTGGGCTGCTTTTCAATTAGCTGGAAATACACTCATTTTATACTAGCTGTAGAGATGATGGATGTAGTTTCCACAGCAGAGAATTTAGATGAATTTAGTTTCCATTTGAGGGCAATGGGGTCAACACACGATGTGGGGCAGCAGCCTCAGCTCCTCGTCAGATGCTGGCAGCCCCGTCAGAGGGGGGGATTGTGGGGTTCCCACCCCTCTGGTGCTCCCATGAGGTCAGGGCTGAGGTACACCAGAGTCTCCTCTGCTATATGGCATGTGGAGACGCTGAGGTTGGTCAAGCTGAAACTTTTCACTGGTCCTATGTTCTCACAAGCCATTTTTTGTAAAGGAAAACTAATATCTTGGCTCTTTTCTTTGGGAAGTGTTTTGGGATACCCAGGAAGCAAAAGCATCAAATGAGCAGGACCTTCTGGGATCAGAAGGCATCCTGGAGGCATTAGATATGGATGGCATTTGATACAAGAACTGAGGTTTTTCTGTTTTATTGATTTAACCTATTTGTGGTTGTACATGCACAATGGGCTACATTATGTGTGCCATGTGGATTTGTGCTGCTGCCAATAAACCCAGAAACCCCCCGTGAGTGAGCTGAAGGGCAGATGTTTCCCACCCAAACACTCATTCCTCTAAGGGTGAGGGCGGGAGAGGCTGCTCCTCATGACCTCTGCAGCAGAAGGCACAGAGGTGCACATTTCTGAGGGTTTCTTCATATTTGGCCCCCCCAGTAGCAGCAGAAAAGTCCCTCCTTGTGCCTTTTGCTCATGTTCCCAGCAGAAATAGTGCAGGCTGAGGGATGTCAGAGGAGAACGGCTGCTCTCAGCTGGACTGTGCAGCATGGTGAGGGGTCTGCAACACAAGCACACCTGTACTTTAGGAGTTGTTTTTTTCCCCAGCATATCAGAATAGTATACTGATTGTTTATGCTTCAGTGTCTTGGATAAAAATTCTTTGGGGAGGCTTGGAACTTACCCTCAAGTTTTTAAAAAAGGATGTGTGGCTTTAGAGCGTTACCCAGAACAGGCTGTAAAAGTGACAGGGAACACAGTGGGCAGAGGATCTGAAAAACAAGCTGAGCTCCTCAGAAGTGAAGCTAAAGGATCAAGAGAGGTTTAACTCCAAACCAGCAAGTGCTGGTTTGCAGAAGATTGGGTGATGTGGTTTGTATTTCCACACTTAGCTCTTCTCTGCACAAATCTCTACTCACCCAAGCACAGCTCAGGAGCACGTTTCACGAAAATAAGAGAACCTTAAAAAATCTGGGCATGTGTAGGTCACTTAGTATATAAATGAAGCACAACCTCAGGATGCTGAGGTTGATAACAGGTGTTCAACTTGGAGAACCACAGTAGTGGCAGCACTAATAGTTGTTTCCTTAGGTGCTGGAGGGAGATACCTTGGACAAAAGGCATGGTCTGGTATTTGCTAGAATGGCTTGTTCTCTGCTCAGACAGCAGCCTAGGTGTGAGAAACAGGGTCATGTTCTGCCACAAGACTGCAGTGAAGTGTCCTCCTTCACTCTATGTGGAAGCAGAAAAGAGATCATGTGGTCTCTAAATGTTAAGACACTGAAACTTTGATGATGGGATGCTTCTGAATATGTTACCTTCTTGAGAAAACAATTTGTTTTGAAAAGCATAGTTATTTACTCTGTTTCAAATCAAGATGAAGCATTCTGGAAGAGAGCAGAGACATGTTTCCTATCCTTTAAAAAATTCGATGCTTCAGTTTTCCTTTTGGAAATGACTTTTCATTTCTATTTTTGTATAATACAAATACTTTTTTTTTTAGGAGTCAGAATTGCAGTGAAGCGCTTTGGGTGAAACCATTTTGAGCTGTGGAGTTTGTGCTAGGAACAGGGAGGATCTTTAGGCCTTTTCAACATGAGTCCTCCTCCTGATTTTAAAATAAAAAAACACTAACATCAACAAAATGTGGAAAAATCCAAATTACCCACAGAAGAGTTTCCAGATCTACCAGCCCTGGTAACAGTTCAGTATAAGGATTAGCAATATATGCTCTTGCACAGCATGTACCAGAATATTTTACAGTTGGGACTGAAAGTCTGTATTTAGCAATAATTTACACCAAGAATTGACAGATTGGAATGCACCTGGTTCAAGCTGTTTGTTACTAACACTGTTCCAAGCTTGCTCTGGTGAAAGGCAGCCAGGATACTTTATGGGGACATACAGTCATGCCTCGGGTTGCTGCTCTTACATATTCCCTCAAATTAGAGTTGTGCTTCCAGGGCTAAATCTCAGAGGGACAGCTGGATTTAGGAGTGTCCCAACACGGAGCTGTGTGATGCAGAGCCCTCTGCATCTCACACACCAGTGGATGAACGTGCATCACAGACTGGTCCCTTTAAGGGCATTTCAAGCAGGACCCAGAAAATCAGAACCACCCCAAATCACTAGTTGCTTTTGAAAACCGAGGCCAAGCTACTTAGCTGCACTGCTGGCAATATTGTTTAAAAACAATGGGGCTCAATTAGATGAGAATTATTTTAACACTTCGGAAGGCTGCCAAGTCATTTCCTTCTTCTTTATTGATTTTTTCCGTTGCCAGTAAATGTATATGCAGCAGCAGAATGAAAGAAGTAGCATTAGAGAGGGGGGGGGAAAGTTAAGTGTTAAAAAGGAGACTGTAACAAGATATGTCCCTTGAACCTCTGGGAAGGAGGAGGACATTTTAAGACAGAAGGAAGCGAGGAGGGATTCATGGAGGCATTTCACAGGGTTAGATGTGGTAGCAGACAGCCCAATATTATTTTCCTTCCAGTGCTTGCCTGATCCTTTACTTAGATTGGCTCCTGTTTCTTCCCCTTATTGTGCAGTCCCTGCGTGAGCTGGTCTCTATGTAAAGACATTCCACCTACATTCCTTTGCCACAGGGTGAGGGGAGGGGGGAGTGCAATTATGTGGGCTAGTGAGACACAAAAGGCTCCACTCCGGAGCTGAAGCTTATAAACTTGAGGTAACTTTTTCTCTTTAATTTCTTTCTTTTTTTTTTTTTCTAAATTGGGGAGTAGGTTGCCAACAAGGGTCTGGTTTTCTCCCCTCCTTTCCTACCAACCTATGAGCTGTAACTATCCCACCTATGAATATTTCCCTGCCCAGCACTCTGTAAATCACCACAGAATAAATGCTATTTATGGTTTTTGGCAGTATCAGTGTTTTGTTTCAATACATGCATCTTCTTCATTCTAATGGGTAAAGTGGTAACAGCTCTGAATGATCTTTGGATTAAAGGGGCTCTAGGTGATTAATTCCATAGGGTTACTTGTGTCATAGATGTGTTGGGATCTAATGGGAGCCCTTAAAACATCTGTCCAACTAGGTTTCAGGTGTGACCCTGCCTTTGTCCATCTTCACCAGCACCCTCCAGAGTCATGTCACTATACTGTATATAAATGATGGGCATTCCACCATACACACTACTGGAAGGAAACTCACTCTAGAAGGAGACAAGGTGGGACCTGACCATAAAAGCACTGTATGACACAGAGTGCTTCAAATTCTCCATCAGAGTAAGCTGGAGCATGGAATACGTTGTTTAGAAGTTTGCATAAACTGGACCTTTTCCAGGTGAACATCTTCAAGGATGTTATCAGCACAGGATTTGTTATCAGTGCTATTACACTTCTCAGCAGTGAACCTCATTAGCTATGCTTTTTTTTTTTACCATGTGCAGTGCTTTCTAAATGTTACTGTCCTGCTTACCATATTGATTTCTGTGCCCCTGCACTCTTTCTTCCCATTTTGTCTAATAAGCAAATTTCATTACCTGACTTCACAATTTTTCCTCTGGGCTGTTAAGAATTGTTCGACTGTATTCCTGGCAGAGCCCTTAATTAGAGATGGATCAGAACTGATGCCATTAAACTGATCCATTAACCACATTCTTCCTGTGACTCCAAGTGCAGGTGGTTCAGATAAAAACACAACCTGGATCCAAATCACTGCTGAATTCATTGTGCAGAGCTCCAAACCTCCTTAGGGTTGCCAAAGATAAAGAATAAGAGCTAAATGAAGCCAGTCACCCCCATGGACCTTTTGCAGATTCTGCCTAAGTGGTCCTGACACAGGAAACATCCCTGGTTTTATTCTGCAGCCGAAGCATTTCTGATGTATAAATGACTTCATTTCTTACAGTGCTTTTTGGAAGGCTAGGTCCTTACTTTGGCAAAATGAAAAGGTTATCATTTTCCTCTATTCTCATTTAAAAAAAAAAAATGTTCTGAGACTCAGACTTTCTTCTTTTAGCACAGACACACTCAGAGTGAACACACAGCCCCTGAGCTGTGTATTCTTCCCACATCTCCAGCTGTCTCTGAGTAAGGGTCAGTCACTGTGCATGCTCTGGCACACTGCTCAGAAGAAAACAGGCAAGCTGAGCCTGGCAGGACCGAGCAGTCCTGCTGTGTTACACTTCCAAACCAGCATCCCAGCCCTTCTGAGCCCCAGTTGTCTGGATGTGTTAACCTATAACTCCCTCTAACTCCAGGAACTCTTGTTGCTGAGATAGTAGAGTATGAATCCAAGGAGCCAGGTTTGGTGCCTGGAACTTGCTAACTATATTCACTTTGCTTTTAACAAAATACCCTTTGGAGCTCTCTGAAAACTAGTCTAATTTTTAAATCTCCTTATAAAACCCTATTAGGTGGGGTTGGGCTAAAATAGACACTTTGGCTTTCTGTAGCCTCATCAGGTGCTGCCTTGTCCAGCAGCTTGGACATCTGCTTAAAGAATTTATTTTTTTTTAAGATTTGCTTCCCACTGTTTCTCTGCATTTCATCTGGATTTCTAAGACTTCTGTCAGCTAATGGGCTGAGATGGTCAGTGAGAACTCCTGCACCTACGAGCCTCTTGTACTGATCTCCTGGGGTCTCTTTTTAGAGCTAGACATAGCTAGAGGTGGGCACAGAGAAGCCAAACACAGTTGTCTCAAAGAGATGCTCTGAATTAAACAGGGAGGTTGCCATGCTGTAAGAGTACAATACTGTCTAAGAAAAAAAATCACAGCATTGAGTCCTGCTGCAGAATGGGGTTTTCCAAACAAGGGGGTCTAAAAAGGCATAGCTGGCTATGGTCATAATGAAAACCCCAAAAAACCCCAAACTTCATGAAATAAAAACCTCAGAGCACCTTGTACTCATCTAAGATATGTCATATATCTTGCAGCCTCCACACTTACTTCACTGCCAGCAAACCAAGCAGCTTCTCTTCACCCAAATCCTTGAGTGAGTAGAGTTGAACTCTGTCTTATTTGGGAGCCTGTATTTATTGACAGAAATTACTCTTGATTCTCCCCTGTTTCCCTTGAATGGCTGTTCTGGGTCTCACCCAAGGCTGCTTCAGCACATAAGTTGGATTGTCCATCTTCCTGGGAAGTTATTCCCACCTCTCCTCCAGCCAGAGAGGGTTAACTTGGCCTTTCCCCAGACCTAGCAGGGGCAGCACCTGCTAGCAGGGTGGGGTGTTCCCTTGCACAGCTTGTCATAGACAGATTGTTGTTGCTATTATTTGGTGAAATAACACGTTTCTTTGTCTGTGTCCTGCCCCACAACCCTCAATAGAGCATCGCTAGTCTCTCAGCCCTCGCTGCCAATTTTGCCGCTTTCCCTGTTTGCAGAAACCTTAATGCTCTGTTTGAATTGGCCTGCAGAATCCCTAGTCGAGAAGGGCAAGAGAGTGAACAAAAATGGGAGGCTTCCCCCAGTCCCCCCTCTCACCCCCCCAAAAAAAAAAGAAGTGTAATTTGCCTTTAAAGGCTCTTAAACAGCAAACACATTCTGTCTGATCCTCCTTAATAAAGTATCCCAGCAGTGCTACAGTGCCTTATTTGAGGTCTGTGCAGTCTCATTAAATTTGATGTGTCACAGAGGGCTTGGACATGTGAAAGGGAGGCTGCAGGAACCAGGATTGAAGTTTGCCAGATTTGCTAAGGAAAAATGATTCATTATGGCTTTTCAAAATGGACGCCCTTCAGGCTTCCTGCTCCATTGATTGTGTGTGCGCGGACAAGGGAGAGACGGGCAAAGGGGCCGTTGCAGCCTGCAGATTTAACCCTTATTAATAGCTGGTTAAATTAAGGATTCAGTTTGATCTCTTGAAGATGTGTGCTCGTACTTCTGTGCTCTGAGTAAAGGAAAGAAAGGTTATTAAAGATTTAAGGGCTGGATCTTTCTGCTGAAAACTTGGGGCTTGCTTTTCTCGTCGCTGCGCTGCCGTAGTGCAGGGAGGAGGGCGGCAGCTCCAGGGTTTGTCTTCTGATGCTCTGGCCACACAAAGTTCTCTGTGACCCCCACCTGCAGCCAGAACAGCCTCTGAGCTGCTCAGACCAGTGTCTTGCCTCCCCACGTGCCTTGGGAAGGGCAGCGTGGGCGCTGAGAAGCGTGTTTAGGTCATCCTTTTGGTGTAGATGCTTTGAGACCTGAATGTGCTGGTGCTGCAGTGCTGCAAGGGCTGTTGCATGAAGAGTTGCTTTGGTGGGGCTGTCTCCTTCTCCTCTGTGTGCAGGAAGGTTGCACAGGGGTCTAGGTCTGTCAACTCCTGCCTTATTGGGGGCAGGTAGCTGGTAGGTGGTGACTATCATGTGTTCTGGGGCAAAAGATGCCATCAACTCATTGGTTTCTGTTTGTCAGAGCTTGAACCCTGGTCAGTTCTTGCACCGGTGCAGCTGAGGGTCTCTGCCCTGAGAACTCCCTTGCCCCCCTCCCTGGCTATCTGCCCATGGCTCTGCTGGGAGGAGGGGTAGTGCAGCCCTGATAGGTATCCAGGGGGTGTCTCTCCTTTGGTCACTTATGCTGTGCTGCTGGTGGGTGAGGAGGAAGGTAGCTCAAGAAAGGTGCTGGAGCACAGCAACGCTGTTTCCTTGCTGCAGCTCCTTGGAATATAAGGCAGAGGCAGCTTGAGCTGGATACCAAAACGTGATGGCAGTGAGTGTGTCAGGAGCCGGTGTCCTGGGTTGATGGCTCCAGGCAGCAGCAGGAGTCAGCAAAGTGAGAGATGTCTCACAGCGTTTGCTCATGCTGCCCATGCAATGAGGGCAGTGATACAGCAAGGTTCATGGGTATGGAAAGGTGTTAAGCCTGGGCAAGAGGCTGCAATAGTGAGCTGATGAGCAGTGGCTTCACACATTACATTTTCTTCTTTTCCCTTCTCTCTGTCTGTGAGCATACAGCATAAAGTTCACAGTAGAGCTAAACTTGAAGGCAACAGGGCTGGAAATGTCAAGAACACTGATCTAAGGGATCCATGTCCCTTTCTCTGGATAGCAACAAAAGGAGGAGAGAAAATCAGCAAGGGGGATTTCCTGATGCTGTGGAGATTTCTCCTGATTTGTGGCATCAAAGTTAGGGGGGCGCAAAGAAAAGCATTTGTGCTTTTAAAAAGGTTGTAAATCACGCTCTGAACGCTCACCATTTACATTTTAAGTGAAATAGGATGTCAAACCATTTTGCTTTATGTTTATTTTCAAATACTGTACGCTTTACTGTCCCCTTTCTCTAGTGCCTGTGCCATTTAAATCATATTGTGTATAGGCAAAGATGCAGGGAGTGTAAATCTCACGTAGTGTATGTATACACTGATTATTCTTGGGGAAATGCAGCCTGCCAGCTAGAATTCACACTACCTGAGAAACATGCATATGATGGGCTATGCTATTTCTGCAAAGCTCTGGGCAGGATTCTTACCCAGCTTAGATTTAAGAGTAAATGCAATGAGTTTGCTGATGTGACACAGGTGTAAAATGCATGTAAATGTGTTCTTTTAATTTTAGAGAGCAAATTTCAGTTGTAGACACATATAGATGCTGTGTGATAAATACAATCTCTCGACTGCATATTTAAACAAAGCATTAAAACATTCACATTTCCTGTTGGAAGTATTTTATTTCTTTTCCTTTATTTATACAGCATGGCAGAAAGAGCAGAAATAAATTTCCTCAGCTTCTTACTGCCTCATCGCCAGCAGAGACACACAGGAACAAGATGAAACATTGTTCAAATAAAATGTAAATTTAACTTGCGTGCCTTGTCCAGTAAAGCACTGTGAGACTTGGCGAGGAGCAGCACAGGGCAATATGGAGAGCTAGACAGGAGGGATGGCCCTGGTTGTGGTCCAGAACTAAATGAACTGAAGTGGTGGGGGTATTGGTATCCAGGCTTTGGGCTTGGCTCCATCCCTAAAGTCCATACTGGAAGCGTGAGTATCCAGTCCCTGAGTCCTGGCGCTGATGAAGTTTGGTTTGTTGGCTCATGCCTCACTTTTGCTTCTCTTGGTGTTAATGAAGGTGAGAGTTCCCACTAAGGCTT
This sequence comes from Heliornis fulica, assembly GCA_013399135.1. Classification (NCBI taxonomy): domain Eukaryota; kingdom Metazoa; phylum Chordata; class Aves; order Gruiformes; family Heliornithidae; genus Heliornis; species Heliornis fulica. Next base: position 168,423 of record VXBZ01010312.1, on the reverse strand, counting down.
TTGCAGTGGTAGAGCTATTTATGTGGCACTCTCTGATGTAGGTTTTCTGGCCTTCCACAAGGTGCATCTTAGTCCTTTCGCACACCAAAGGCTTTGCCTCTCCTCCAACCTGCCTGCAGTCAGGAATATCACGGGGATGCAGTTCTTGTGAGGTGTCTCTGCCTTCAGTGAAACACTCTGGCAGGTGACAAAGGAGTTAGGGATGGAAATGTGGTCAGCATGACCACCCAAGCCTCTCTCCTGAAGGAATCCATGCCAAATCCAGCAACGCTGATGGTGCAGATAGGGCAGGATCTGTGCTGAGCGTGTCCTTTCCAGAGAGAGGAACTCAGTGTGTTCTTAGGAAAAATATCTCTCTACCAGCAGTGTAAGGAGAGGTTTGGATTGCTTTGCATTGAAAACAGGGCCTGTCCCCTCTGCCTGTTAGTTGGGCTGCTTCCCTGATCCCAGTGAAACTGCCCAGGTTTACATTGTCTGAGCATTGGGTGCTAGGGAGGGACGAGCAAGGTGCCCACACTCCCAGCACACCCCAAGTGCAGTGGGCCAAGGTTGGGGCAGTGCCTGTGCCTTCAAGGCTGCACCACACTGCAGGGGACCCAGCTACCCTACCAGCCCAGCTAAATTGGGGAAGAGGAATCGAGTCATCGGGAATTTGATTTGCAATTACTGCCCTACCTTAATTTGTATACGTTTTTCTCACACTGAAGCTGGAAACTCAGCTAGGAGACTACTACATCTTCCCTGGGCTGCCCTCCTGGTTAATTAAAAGATATTCTCCCCTATAGCTTCTAGCACAAATCCCATTTACCAGGCTTTCTCATGAGCAAAGAAAGGCTGAAATTCAAGCTATAAGGCTAAATAGATCCACATTGTGCTCTGAAGAAAAAAGAAAAGAAAAAAAATAAAATAAAAAAAAATCCCCCAAACCACATCACAATTCAGTTAGCTGCTTAAAAAGCTGCCTTGCTTATTGCCATTGTTATAAAACCTAATAAATCATGAGATTACTTTCTCAGGGTTCTAGGAGCTATCCTGCGGGTGGAAAGATTTAGATAGCGGATGAAGTCGGGATGTTGGCTCAGAGCAAGTTCAAATCGGTGGGTGTGAGTAAAGACCCCCCCTCTTCCAGAATCCCCCACCCAAGTCCTGTGGCTTGTACAGGAGGGATTTGTGTGGGCTGGGGGTTTCTGGTGGGAAGGAAGTCTCACAAAGCCTCTGAAGCATTTAGGCATCTTGCAGGGCTCTGCTGCTTTGTATCTTTTAGCTTACATCCCCAGTTGCTGAAGAGGCTTTGCATTGCAAGTCACCCAGATGCCATGATGCTTCTGAACACAGGCACTCCTACAGTATTCTACCTTACAGTTTGTAAAGGATATTCCTCAGCTCTTTAGTGCCACAAGGTCTGGCAGGATTGAAGGTGGAATAGAAACAATTGGTGTCCTGTTTCTGTATTGGGCTCGGTGTGTCCCCTGGACTTCCAAATTCCCCGTGACTGAGGGCCTAGTACGTACCTGCTGTACAGGTGCACATGCCTGAAGATATTGGGGGTGCAATTCCATCCAAATTTGTACTGATGTGAAGGATGATCTTTTGGTGAAGAGCTGATGAAATAAAACTGAAAAGTATGCATGACACTAGGATAACTCATGAAGCCCTGTTGTTTAAAAAAAAATAATCTCGCTTTTCATGAAAACTACTAGTTTTTGTAGTCTGAAGAATATTCTTGCTCTAATTTGTTATATCCTACAGACAATTAATTCAACCTAGTGTGCATGTATAGAAAAAAGCTGTGTTAAACTACAGCTCAACCTGCCTTTACCCAGCAGTAAAACATGATTGTCAGAGCAGGTTTCTACCAGAGACAACATGGACGGGACACCGGCGTGACAGACAAAGTGGGGTAGCTCTTCCCAGCTCTGCCACTGACCTGTTGGGTGGCTGGGGCGAGTCTTTAATCTATTTCTCTTTGCTTTCATCTATTTAGATGGCAAGGGCTTTGAGGATGAAACAGGCTGTGTGTGCACGTACAGTGCTGAGCACAACAGGGTCCTGCTCCACGCTGGGACCAATACACTAAGCCCCACTGTAATAGAAACGATCCCGGAATGGATTCATGCAGCTCCCTTTCTGTCAGCAGAGCCATGCCAGCTGACACCAGCCAAGCACCTGGGCCTAAATTTAGCTTAAGGCCTGACACACTCTTCAAGTCAAACTGGGACAATCCTGCTCCTGGGTGAGCAGATAGGAGCAATTCAGAGAGATAAAATATTCCGGTGCTTTCTCATTACAATTCTTCTCATGCAAGATTATCTTTGATTTTTCCATAGCTCCTCCACTCTGGCAGCCAGAGGCTTTGTTTAAAGCACATCCATCATTATCACTGTAATGTATTATTATTATTATTGTTATTATAACTTATTCACTCATATAGCATTTTTCCACAACAACCTAGGAATCAAAGTGTCTTATACTTTGTGGTCTGAAAGCAATTCAGACAAAGTCAGGGGTGTGAGGGGGTTAAAAATACCAAAGTAAATTGGTAAAAGTGCTTTGAGGTTCACAGAAAAAATGCCAGGTCTAAGTAGAAAGCTAAATGATGGTGAGGAGCTGTGGGTAGCTGAGAAGGAAACTATTATGTTGTGTAACATGAGATGAAAGAGAATTTAGAAGAGGCTTTGCCTCATTTCTGCCTTGAAGGATGTTCTCCAGGTAGCTTTGGTGATACACAATACCTCACCTCTAAAGCAGGAATCCAGATCTTGCTCCAGCATGTGGGCATCTGGGAACTAAGGTATAGATTTAGCTAGACATAATTAACGAGGATCAAGGGTGATGCCTTAGAAGAACACCAGTGGTACTAACATTTGAAGTTCTCCAGATCTCTGCTTTTCTCTGCAGCTCTCTAAAGAAACATATCCCTGTCCCTGCCTCCCCCTGCCAAAAAAAAAAAACAAACCCACAGATAAAAAAATCAAAAAATCCAACCAAGTCCCTCAACACCAAAACAGAAACAAAGAAGTGAACAAAAAAGAAGGGATTTGGAACTGTGTGAGATCAGTGTAAACAGCTGTTAAAGAGAGGAGAGGTGTTACCCAGTTATGTCCCAGTCCTTTCTCAGAGTAAAACACTCACATCTGCATCATTCCAATCAAAGACAGCAAGAGACCCCAAAAGAGAATGGACTGACATCTTAGTTTTAGATATATCCAGACTAGAGAACCCTGAAGCCTTCAATAATTCATTGTTTTCTCCTGTTAATTTCCTTCCCAGCTACAAACATACACTGTGCTGTGTATTTTATGCTCAAGGTTTTGCTGAAGGTGATTCTGTTTGTGCAGCTATTAGGTGCAGCTTCTTCCCTTTTTAATTTTAATGCAGCATTTTGAGGATGTCTCCTGAAAACCTTGATGTCTGCTTTATGGAATATCAGGAAGGCATGAAAAGATATGACTAAGGAAGGTTATGATATCATTCTGGTTAAGTGCAAATGCATTTTATAAAGTGATTTGGCTTTTTACCAAGAGGAAGTGACAGATCATCTTTGGCAATTTTATTAATGCATCTTTTCCGTATTGTTCTATATGTCCCTATTATTTTCTAGAAATTGGCAGTGACTAGCATTATCTTTCTAAATCTTTTCCCATCTCCTCACAAAGTATCTTGTGTAGATTGGGAGAATTGTATTGCAGATTCAAATGATCTCTTTTTCCATCATTTATATATCTGAAATTTAGATTTGAATATTTACCCATTGGTTATTTTATATTATCACTTGCATAGTTCAACTTCAGCATGATTCCCCGGTGAGATTAAAGTATAACAGCCCCCACCTTGGTATGTATGAACCAGACTATTACCTGTCTAGATGCTCATCTAGATTAGAGCTGCTGTGTTTATGGCTGGAAAATAAGGCAGTGGCAGAGGCCAGAGATTTCCTGGACACTTTCTTAACCAATGTTTGTGACAGCCAAGAACCAGTTTCTTTGTCCCCAGCCCCTCCCTGATGCGTTGCCATCCCTTAGGGTAACCTCCAAGCTAAGTAGAAATGGTGGGCTTGTGAAGTCTGTCTCTGGAAGCTTGCTTGCTCATTTTAACTCTGTTTTCTGCCCTGACTTACTGCCATCATGAGTTTAGAGGCTTTTTCTGGTGGGACAGGAGGCAGTTTATCCTATGTAAGTCTAGTGGGAAACGTGGTGCCCATCTGTCCAGCAGCACAGAATGAACCAAAGTGTCCTTATGTTCTGAAGGCCACATGGCTTTCTTTGCCACGGGAGTAGACACAGGGCTAATTACAGTATCAGGGAAATGCTGAGAGACTAGTCAAATACAAAATATTCAATTCATTTAATATTCTTGATGAATAGGCAAATTACTCTAATCACATTAGTTATTCTATTCATTTATTAGCTAAGAGTGATTAGTAGTGAATAGCTGTAAGAGGATCTTCCAGGTGCAAAAATTAGGCATCTATAGTTTCATGATGTTTATTTTCAGCTGAAGATAATTGTCTCTTTAGTTCATCTCAGACATACATACACACTGACATACAAAGATATACTCCCTTTTGTCCAGGCAAGAGGAAAAAAAGGTAGAAGAAAACAGGGCTGGCATAGAGGTGGGGAGAGATAAGGGTAATTCACTGCAGAATTTAACAGGATTTATTTAAAAAACAGTTGGGAAGAGATTTCTCAAAGATTATGCCAAGAGAATGCAAAGGGATTTGGATCTCTGGTTCCCACAGAGCGTGCTGATAATGCCATTTTAAGCACTGGGCTCTACTATGTTCATGCTTGATTTGATTGCACTGGTGAGTTGGAGCTTGGCTTTATCTGTAGCACAAATAGAGCACAGGTCCCTCGCGTGACAGTGGTGCTGCTCCATTTCCACCGACCCTCACTCATCATCAGATACTCTCTCGTGTTATTTCTCATGGGTTACATGCATACACTGCCTGTGTGTGGTATTGTGATGGCTAACCTAGAAATAACACACCAGTCTGAACCTTTTCTGCCTGTGCCAGCGTGTACAGGTGACTCTGGTACTTTAGGAGGAGCAGCTCAGGCTGGGAGTCTGCCTGAAACATTTTATTTATAAAAAGTCTACCAAATTAATAAGAAAAACCCACCCCTGTGCTGATACAGCTCTTCCAGGGATGGACAGTTAAGCACTAACAGGCACATCCACTGGGGAACAGGTCGTAGGGTAGCTGGGAAAAGCCTTGGGATCAGCTGCAGTGATGCCAGAGACAGGTGAAAGGGAATTTCTGTGTACTTAAATGTTGGCTCTTGTACTGTGTTGTTGCCTTGAGACTCACCTTTCAGCCCATACCTTGTGGATTGATGGATTTCACTTGGGCTCTGCACCAGTTTGTCTCCAGGCATTAAAGTGCAAGATCAGAGTTTGGATTTGCAAGCAAGGCATTTCACAGAGGAAAAAAAATCAATGGGCAATAGTATCTGGACAGTAAATTGGCAATAGTATTTACTTTTATATTACGGGCAGCGCTACCAGGTTGCGTTAATTTAATGTTCTCATGCACTTTCAGGATGTTATGCTAAGCAAAGGCTGAGCTGTCATTACATTTTTATGAAGTCAATGCAGTTTCTAACAGCTTAGAAGAAAGAATTTAAAAAAAAAAATTGATCAAATATCTCATTTTTCTAAGAGAATCTGTTCCTCTGGATTTCCCTGAGCTGTCAGCTTTCATTGATATGATCTGATTGATGCTGTTTGCCACATTAAGAAACGTCGGAAGCTAATCTGTTTTAATCCCATTCTCTGTTTTTAATATAATACTCTTGAAGGGAACTGAAGGTTATTACTTATTTTAAATAGCTTAAATATTTGTGTCAAAACATTGTCCTGAAAGGTTCAAATCCAGTCTTTGCCACGAGGCTTGGGGAGAAAAAAAAAACCTAACCCCAAACCACCAATGTTGAGACCATTTGGAATGATCTAATCCATGCTTCAAATCCCTTTGTTCTCCTGTTGCCTTGCAGTGTTGGAGAGTTCGAGCTGAATGCTATTTATTAGATTGTTAGAGGGTGTGCTTGGCTGCTAAGTCTCATTTCAAAGATTTTCTTTTGTAGGCTGTTTTGGGAGGCTGCATTTTTCAGGCTCTCAGTTCGCTCCCGGTCTGGACGAGAGCTGCCCTATCGCGAGTCATTTTCTGTGGCGAGGACTAAGCACCCGTCACTGCAGTGCAGGGGATGCTCTGTTATATTAAACTGGTGCTTTTATTGCTGGGGGGAGAAAGCTGTGGTTTTTCTGGGACTTTAAGACCAGTATTTGGGGAGATTGGAATAAAAGTCCTCTGGTAATGAGTGTTGTACATTATCTTAGAGGAATCATTTATCTCTATGCCAGTTGTTTAGCTGGGTTTGCCAAGCTTGAAAATTTAGATTTATTGGTGCCAGAAATAAGAATAGAAGCATTTAATGGGCTCATGCTCTATGGAGGAAGAAGGAAAAGGAAAAAAGAGTCAGGAGGTGGCTGCAGGGGTGGCTGGAATTGTGTATCAGTGATTTTCTTTTAAGAATAAATTCTGATTGCTGAAAGAAAATATTATTTTTATGACTATTCAAGTTGCAAGGTGGTGGATATGCTATAGGCAAAACTGATCAGAATTCCAGCATTTCATCAGGGAATCAATGTCATGGCTTTAAATTCCTGACAAAACCCTTCATCTGAACTTTACAGTCACACCTGTCTGACCTATATTGCAACAGACTTCTGCGGCTGGTCAAACTGAACCCTGACAGCCCGAACTCTGCCGTTTTCCAGAGCACAGCTTTGACTTCACTCTAGTCACTGGGTAGCACATGCTGCCTCCATCTTTGCTGCAGTGCACCCAGGGAATAACCAGCACTGAGGAGCCTTCCCTGTGCAGGAGTGAAATGCCATGTCCCCCCTGTCCAGAGAGCAGGGAAAAGGGAGGTGAGGGGTGCTCCATTGCTGGTATGAGCAGTAGCCCTTCTCCCACACGGGTGGGAGCTAACCTCAGCCACGGGGTGGGGAAGGGCTTTTTTTTATCAGAGAAGGGACAGATCCAAGCTGCATGTGCAGTGAAGGCCAAGGAAAGTGTCCAAGCACAAGCCTTTGTTGGGGCTCAGTTTGTTTTATCCCCCCCACTCCAGTAAAGGTCCACCTGCAGAATTGCTCTGCAGCACAGGAGGAGTTCTCCTCTCCCCAGCTGTTGTCAGACAAGGTACCTCTCTGTTTCTGAAGGTGCTGGGCTCAAGATGGCCCCCAGAGCATATGCACATTTGCTTGTGCTTGTGTTTCACTAGTGATGCCGTTGTTTACACTACATGCTAAAACAGGGCTTGCACTGGCTTCGCAGGAGCAGATGTGAAGCATAATCTTGGACACTTTCCCAGCCCTCGCTCAGAGCATCCAAGTGCTCAGTATTTCCTGCACGAAGCCAGTCTAGTCTGACACAATGCCAGCTGCACTAAATGTGCTCTTGGAGTGAATGCTCAGTGTCTGGGTGGCTGATAGCTCTCCTACAAAACCAGCCTTTTCCCTCATTCCCATTTCTAGCTCATTTGCTTCCCGTGTTGATGAACCTTAAGCGTCGCGGTGCTGCCGTTTGCCGCCTCTGCAAATGTTGGTGTTGCTTCTACATGGAGTATCTTGGAGTGGGATTGTGATGTAGGAGGCAGAGGTGGTGAAAATATGTCTGTTGTGCCCGATGCTTTCCCCATGCACCTGCTGCTGCTGTACCTACCGAAGCAGCTGCCAGCGCTTTTCCGGACCTGTGGTTGTCCAGCACGACCCCTCGGATTGTGCTCGGCTCTGGCTTTTCTGGGACAAGCTGTCCTCAGGGAAGGACTAACTGTGGTTCAAAGAAAGGGGGTTTCTCCTCCCCCATCAGCTGCTTCTGATTATGTCTTCAGCTTTAGAGCTAACAAATACACGTGAATTTATGGTTTATGTAGATCAAGTAAAGCGGTGAACATCTAGTTCCTTCCTGCCAAGTTTTTTTGCTCGCTATAGTGTATAGTCCACTTAAGAGCTACAATCTGGTTGCTTCATTTGCTTTCAAATTCGGTTCCCATTTGTTCCTCCAAGACATTTGGGTAAGTGGCAGCATCTGTCTTATGTTTGTGTTATTCACACTGAATTTCCAAATGGACATTTCAAATGGGTGCAAGATGCTACTCTGGCTTGAAAATCAGACTCCTCCATGCTGTGCTTGACTTATTAGATGTTAAATAGGCTCGGTTTTGATGTGGGGCTAGGTGGAAGACCTCTAGAGCAGCACAGGAGCCTCTGTAAGTGTTTCTCCTGCTGAATATCAGCACCATTACAGCAAGGGGACAGCCACAATTGGATTGTGGCAGAGCCATGTGCCAATGGCAGTGCCACAGGACTGATGGGGCCGACCTCCATGTCTTGACATTCACCCAAATGTCACCTGTCTGTGTCTGCAAAATGAATTTGGGGTGTTTGGTCCTGAGGCTTTGGCAGGTCCCCAAGCCCAGGCTGGCACAGGGGCCCTCTAGCTGATCTGCCAGACACAGCTCCACCTTCCCCCAAAGTACCACAGCTCGGGCGATGGCCCTCACCCTGAGTGGAACACTGGGCAGGAATTGAGCTGGAGAGTGGGATGCCCCACGTCCCCCTGCATCATCCCCAGGGCTCTTCCAAGCCCCAAAGGCCCGAGTGTGGTGTGAGGAAGGCTGAAGCGCTGCATGCTTCTCCACAGTCCACTTGGTTTTGGGAGGGACAGCAGCACCCTCCCGACATCTGTGCCAGCCCTGTTTGCCCAAAGTTTTCCTTCTCTGTAGCTTTACTGCCTATGTCCTTGCTTGATACTTCATCCTGCAACAGCATTTCTGACTGCAGTGTTACCTGTTCCTGGGAGGAGGTACAGGCCTTCACCAGTTTGCTGGCTCTGTGGGACAGGAAAGTGGTTTTGGGGACAGAGAGGTGTCTCTTTTCTACCTATTTTTTTCCTTCTCAGTTCTAATATGACTTTCTTCTCCAAGCTTGCTGGTGGGAACCTATGTAAGCAAAGGAAACATCTCTGCTGTTTTATAAGATGATAAACACCTGGGCTTCCCTGGTAGGCTCTGTTCTTTACTTAATTATTTCTGTAGTATCTCACATTCCTCTGATTTCCTTTTTTTTCATTCTTCATATTTTCTCTATCAGCACTTTCCCCAGTTTCCAGGACCTGTTTCCGAGTCTGTTTGTAAATAGATTTGTCTCTGTCCATCCCCTTTTTCCTTAGATAATCAATTTTGTGAAGCTGCTGGAGAAATGGTTCAGATGTTTCCCCCAGCAAATAGAAGCTTTAGGTTGTTCCCTGATGTTTTTACTTCTTATCCCTTTCATTTACAGTGGGGGGGAAATACAGATAATTGCAGATCCAGTACATCTCAAACTGTTTGTGGTGATAGTTACAATTATCTAAAATAATTGGCAGAAAGATCTGTGGACTTAATGTGCTGGGCTAAATTAATACTTCAAATGGATTTTAACAGCCTGTGCTTGTGACATTGCCTGTGCTGGATCTTCTAAAATGGGCTAAATTGGCCGTGCTGGACATAAAGAGGCATAAAAAGGTTTCTTGTGTCATTTTAGATTGAGGTTCATCTGAGCAGCTATTAGGGAAGACAGGGAGGAACATAGTTTGCACCCATAGGAATCTTCTACTTCTCAACATAACTGTGCAGCCCTCATCTCTCAAAGACTTTAAATTGAGACAAAAACCTTCATCTGCAAAGCTATGCTCAGGCTTTCCAGCCTGTGCTCTGCAGAAAGTCAATCTTCATCAGTGTTTCTCATGCAGTTTGCACTTCTGGGTGGCTCTGTCTCCATGTGAGGCCACTGCTTCACACACAAAATGGCAGAAGCTCATTTCTGCCAGTTGAAGGTAGAGGAAAACATCTGTAATCACTGGCTATGCATTCCCTTTCCCCAGAGGAGCAGAGCTGCCTGGTCAGTGATGGACAGTGTCGCTGTCCCCAGCAAGAAGCCCAAAATGTTTCTCAAATCCAATCTCAGCAGACCAGGGAGGGGAACCCTTGGAAATGCTGACTTTGGGATCAGATTCAGCCAGGCCTGAGTACTTGTGAAAATTTCACACATTTAAGAGTGGGGTTGGCCAGTCTCTAGATGGAACCAGTCAAACCTCTAGGAAAGGGCTGCGGGGTGCAGACAGAGACGGTGCTTTGCCTATGGCCATGCAGGCAGCTCTGAAGAGAGAACCACGGCTCCAGCTTTTGCCAAGAGACCTCACTCCCCCCACCAGCCAGACTGTGGGGAGAAAGACATTGGGAGTGAAGGGCTGACAGAGACTGACAGAAGCTTAGCACCCTGCTGGATCCAGCATTTTAAAATCAGCGATGAAAGATAAAATGCTCTGCGCTGCGATGGCAGCAAAGTCCCTGGTGCAGCCCTTTGTCTAAAAGATGCCAGTGAAGACTGTGCCAAGGTGCTTTTCCCTGACCATCTGCCTTATGAGCCCACATGCCAGGGTTGATGCAATCCAAAGCCTGATAGCACACAGGCCTGCTGGTTTATGAGAATCCATTTCGCAATTAAAACAAATATTTAGGATTTCTTCTAAATGCAGTGGCCAAGTCCTTGGAAGGAAAGTCTGGTGGATCTGAACAGGATAAAGAGACTTCCCTTGCAGTCACAGCAGATGCAAATAGCACTAAGATTCAAGGAATACAGGGGTCATTCACATCATTTAAAAAAAAAAAAAAGCTAAATCACAATGGATCTAAATGAAAAAGGGTCATAGAAACTCTAAAAAAACCCAACCCATGAAAAGAGAAAAAATACAGGCTATGCTTCTTGGAATAAGACACATCCTCTTCCTATGGCTTAAATCTGATAGTGATAACCTCTATCTTTTATGCCTTGTTTATCCAGAGATGCTCACTTTGACTGCATGTTTCCTTTACAATATGCCACGGGGCACCTAATCTGCACCTGGGGAAAAGCTCCATCCTGGCTCAGGCTGGGTCATGTTTGTGCTTCTACCTGAACTTTTAAGGGCAATATCTCTTTCAATGAGGCTTGATGTTTCCTGAGCTTCCTTCTAGTGCTACCACCATGTTAAACAAATGCATATGCTTCCTGCAGTTCCTTGGCAGTCCTTTGAATATCTCCAACGTGGTAATGATGAGGTCTGGCATGCCACTGTGCAATCCAATGGTCTCACACCCCAACAGAGCTCAGCTGCAGGTCATATGTTCCCCTCTGAACCATATTTTCTGATGAAAACCTTTTTGGCTGCAGTCTTTTAACCAGCTTGAGTTAAGTCAACAAGACAGTGGAAATGACTTGGCCAAGATGAAATGGCAAGTTGGTAGAGGAGCTGGGACTGGGAACGGAGTCTCTTGACTCAAGGATGGCTCTTTATTGCTGTGGTTGACAAGCACAGTAAGAATGCCAACCCATCCTATTAATGCCATGACCACCTTCATGTGCTCATTTTTGTTTCTGCTGAGAAAAGAGAAGGAAAAACACTAGCTCCCCTAAGAATATGGCAGTGATACACATCACAGAAATAATCCTTAGACTCCCCCATGGAAGTGCCTCCAGGGTGTTGGGCTTTCCCAGCCATGCAGTCAGGCATCCATCCTGTATCTGAGGCATGGTAAACCTTATCTATCCATTGCTTCACCCAGGTCCAGAGAGGAAGGACTGGCTTTAAGTGGCAAATGCTCCTGAGACCCCATAACTTAATGTGATAGGGGTTTTGCTACACTTACCTAATGTTAAGTACTGGTGCTACCTACTGAATAGGGGATATGTGAATCACTGTCTCCCTGTGCTCCTCTCCCTCTTAAAACTGTGCTGCACAAAGGAGTGTGGGACCTCCTTTTTTTGTGCTGGCAGGGTTCTGGCTATCATTCTCTGTGGATGGTTTCTAGACACACATTCCTTTGTTTAGGAAGACCCTGTATTATGTTGACACAGCAGCATGTGGCACTGGAAAAGGAAATAGAAAAGGCTTTTGAACACAAACTGGACTAGCATTAGAAGAATGCAGGGTTTTGCAGACAGCCCTGCTCTCTTTGAGGAAGAAAGATAGTAAAATATTAGGGAGCCATTCAAGTGGCTCAGATCTACATCTCTGCCTTCTGAAGAATGTGGGGCAGGAAGCCCTGGTGATTTATTCCACTTGTAGGGCAGGATTACCAAGGTGGCCTCTGTGCTAACACGGTGAGGTTCCTCGGGTTGGGCACAGCAGGGTGTTGTGTGGATACTGCGAGTACCCAGAACGAGGAAATGCCAGAAGCTCTTTGGGTTCTTTTTCTTGTTCTTGCATCATGTCACTTCGTGGTTCAGTCTGTCCCACTCCCTAAGCCTCGGTTTCTCCTCAGGGAATATTAATCCTTATTGGTAAAGTGCTTTCAGGGCTTGTCCATGAATTTTTAAAACACAATAGAATTGCCAAAAAAAAAAAAATAATCTGTGGTTTTGGTTCCAAGTCAATAATTTCTCACCCCCTAAGGACCACGTCCTCAATCAAAACACATCTGTTGCAGTCAACATAGCTCCATCAGTTTATAACACCTATGTCAGAAGCTTATCTAAGCTGCTCCACCAATCTTCCTTTCCCAAGTTGTTTCCTAATGGATATTCCACAAAAATATGCTTCAAATGGCCTGCGTGTTCAGGGCTCTTACCCAGGATCCTCAAGCATAGCTTTAAATCCTTATCTTGCTGAAAACTCCCCATAGGTTTGTGCAGAAATACAGATTTGCTCTTTTACTTGGGACTCATATGCACCATTTCCATATTTACAGCTTAGCTGATGCTGAGACTCAGAGAATAACTGTACAGGCACTCAGGCTGCTGTGATAACGGGGAAGTTTGATTGTGTGTCTGAGCCCCAAGTCAAAGCAGCATGAAGGGACGTTTTATACCGTCTTCAAAGTCCCTTCAGAAGAATGCCAAAGGGTAAAAGAGCCTTACAGTGTACAAGAATTAGTTTTAATCTCCCTGTGCCTCGGCTCTGCAGCTGTGAAATGGGGATAACTGGTACTTCTCCCGTGGCATTGCTGGTTCAGGTTATAAGGCCTTTCAGGGTAGGCAGCTAGCCTCTCTGTCTCAAAGTAGGGTTCCCAACAGGACTGTGCCCCAGCTCTACACAGCAGACTGTCTGCAGCATGGGGAAGGGGCACAGAGTTTGGCTGATGCTGTGGACTGCCCTGCAGCCCCCAGGTCTCGCTGTCCGTGCTTCTCCTCCCAGTCCTGATTTGTTTATCTCTTGGGGGCCTTTCTGTTTTTAATTCCACTGTTCCTCACCTGGGAATTTTCAGACTATTATTTAATTTCCTTCCAGATTTCAGCCCTTCCCCCCCTTGCCTCCCAGGTCTCCTGCTCCATTGCCAGCCCCATCACCTCAGAGAAGCCGTTTTACTTTTCTGCCCCTCTGTGCGAGTCAGTTTTCGTTGGCTCTGGCAACATCTCCTCTTGTCAAGGCATTATCCGGTGGGGAGCCTGATTATTTAGATTCCTCCAGTTTCCCCTTTTAATATATCTCCTCTGTGTCCTGCAGCCTGACCCCTGCCAAAGGACCTGCCATGAGGGTTGTTTCTCCCAGCCTGAAGCCCTCCCCCAGCTTCCCTTTCATCTGTGTTTTCCAAGAGGTCTGTGCTTCAGACAGCAAAGTCAGCGAAGGGTTTGGGGCCTCCGGGTCCCACCGCCGGATCCCTCCCCCATCACCTGAGAAAAGGCAAAAAACCCACTTCCAGGGCCACTCCTGGTGGGGGGTGGGGAATAGCTGAGCCTTGCAAGAGAAAGGAAACTATTTAATTTCACACACAAACACACACAGTTTTTTCTTTGCTTTAATTTGCAGCACGATTCCTAGCAGACTGTAGGTGCTCTGGGCCAGATCCTGCACTGTTCTCTGAAGCTTCCTTTTCAGGCAGCAGACCTGAGAGGGGTGGGGAGGGGATCCCTACAAACCAGAAAGCAGATGCCTTGATGCTGGAGGTCAGCACTAGGCTGGTCCTTCACTGGTCCAGTATGTCCAGTGACCAGAGGCACCCATCTGAAACCCTGCGTGGGCACCTCAGGGGCCCCTTTCTGCAATCAACAGGGCATGTTGGGTAATGAGATTTGATTCCCTGCTCTGCAGAAATATTATTTAGCACTTTTCAGCCACTGATCTCCAGGGGATTTGCACAGCAAGGCATGGGTGGTGTTGGTGCAGTGCCAAGGTGGAAATGGATGTAGACTGCCCAGGGTTGCTGCTGAGTCTGTGAATCCCATGCTTGCAATTCATTGCAAGCACAGCATTACAGAGAGAAAATGCACTCCTGAGACATCAGCACTTTGAGGAGCTCAGGGAGGCTTCTTGGATGGTGGGTGCACATCTGGACACTGCTCTTCATCGTGTTGCCCCCTGTTTTCACATGTCTCTGAGCTCCTGCCAGGAGTGCTGACACTGGCTGCAATTGTCGAGATGGTCGGAGCGAATCCCTCTGTGATCTGTGTGGTGGAGAGCATGTGCACGGGCCAGGAGCTGAAGGAAATCACCTCCCATATGAAGAAGATAAACATGTTTTCCTTGCTGTCTGCCAGGGTTTTATTTGTAACATTTCTAGAGAAAGAGGAGACACTTGGAGGTCTCCAAGCTTTAGACTCAAAATAAATAAAATACTGCTGGAATATATTTAGCAAAGATGATGTTCAAGACAAAAAAATAAAGAGGGAATGATGGAAAGATACAACTATGGGAAGATTTTGAGGGTTTCTATGCAGACAGTGGGGCGCTAAGTGATTTGATGGATGGTTCCCGGTTCATAGCTCAGGTAATGTGTAAACTACATGTAATCCACTGGGACCTGTACTGAAACCTGGGTGCTGCCTACATAGCATTGCTTGTTATTCTTGAGATGGACACATATTCTCAAATATTCCTCCAGACTGGTGCAAAAGAGAGGCTCAGTGGCCTCAGTGGCTGTTAGATCCTCCTTGGGCTTGTATGTCTGGCACCCTTCTTTGCTGCATCATGTGTGAGATGGATGATTTGCTCTTAAGAAATTGTCTTGTGGTCAGCCAAAGTATAGAAGCCAGAGCAGATGGGAAAGCATCCTCCTTAATGCCTGGCAATCACTCTATGAAACCAAACCAATTGCAGTCACCTTGCTTGGGGATAAGGATGCTGTTCGGCCTGTGTGGCCCACCAAGACTTGCAGTTTGATGTCCGTGCTAAAAGCTGTTGTTAACAGGT
Organism: Heliornis fulica; assembly: GCA_013399135.1. NCBI lineage: Eukaryota > Metazoa > Chordata > Aves > Gruiformes > Heliornithidae > Heliornis > Heliornis fulica. The sequence goes on along the minus strand of VXBZ01010312.1, from coordinate 153,209 downwards.
CTGACTTTGTTTTAGTTATTCTTAATACAGGCTTCAAAAAGCACACAGAAAAATCCTGCTCTTGCAGAGAACTGCCTGCTTTGGAATCAGCCAGCAACAATCTAGTAATTGCCATGACTTGTCATTCCCTGTCCCATCTATCACACAGCACAACGTGACACCTCAGCCAGGGAAATTCAAAAAGAAGCAGTTTTCTGTCGTCTTCAATTTACCAATAAAGATCAAAAAAGGCTTTGAAAACAGGGCTTTAAAGTACTGTATTCCCAATGAAAACCTCTTCTATAGAAGTGTAACAGGACATTTCTCATAGGGGTGTGCTAGGCCAAAAAGATTTAAAAATATTTCCCCTCTTTATTGTACCATCATCCATTCTTCCCCTCCCAGGCCAAGAATATTGAGATTATATATAGATAATATAGAGATTTTGGCTCTACTGAGGGTCAAGGGAGAGTTTGAAACATTGTCCCTTGCATAGGGATCTGTCACAGTCTTCCCTACAAGCACCTGAGCAGTCTCCCTGACACCCCCCTTGCCATTGATGAGATGCAGAGGTGAAGTTAGTATTAAGCAATAGCTCTCAATTTATTATTTTCCCCCAAGGGGAAAGCCTGGGATCAATAAAAGAAAATGTTCATCCTTAGCTAGGACTGTTGCACCTAAATCTTGCATATCCTTCCAAGTCCTGCATGCCCAGGTATTCCTTTGAACTGCTGAAGGTAGTAACACTCAGCTGAAGTGAAGGTTTGGGCTGATGCTGAGTATGGTGCAGCTATAGCAGCTCCATATCCCTGATAAAATGCAGCTGCATCATCCCTGACATGTTACAGTTTTAAACATTTGGTTCCAGGAGTACAACAGCACTGTCATATGGTTTCAAGTAAGCCCCCCACTTCTCCAAGCCAAAGGCTACATAGAGGCAACCAGCATTACAGGAAGCAGAGATTTGACATCTGGATCAAAACTTCAATGCAGTTACCTTCAGGTTTGAAAACTCCCCTAACATTAACCTCACCCTTGACAGTTACCATCTCACCTCTCTCCTACCTGTCTGAACAGTGCTGTAAATATAACTTTCTGGCTGATTGTCTCATCTCCTCCCCTCCCCCCTTATTTACTTTTAAGCTCCGTAGTGAGCGCAGGCTGGAAATCTCTTATCACAAGGTACACAGCAGCCCTGGCTCATCTAGAATCTCTCTCCCATGCTGGGAAGACCTCAGTCTTTACCTCTTGCTTTGCTAGAAGTGCCTGTCTCGTCTTATCTGTCTGGAAAATGACTCCTGCCTCCAAATGCAGCTTTGCTAAAGGCATAAGCAACAAACTCTGCAATAGCAGTCGAGAGTCCATCCTTGATGCTGCAGGGTGTGCTCCCAGGTACTAACTTGTCCTACCTATGGCCTCTCTTTGTGCTCTGGACTGCTGTGGGAAGAAAACTCCTACCAGTTCATTTTTTAGTTAGACCCACTTAAATAATTCCTCTGGTGTTCTGCAGCACGCGAGGTGTCTAACTTCAGATGTGCACTGTGAGATCTGTGGAGTTGTCTGCATCCCTTTTAACCTTCTGGTGTTCTGGTATAGAGTGAAGTGGGGGAGAGCCCACAAGCAAAATGATTCAGCAAAGGGAAGGGCAGGAGAGAATGAGATGATGGGCTGGAGCCTCCTCTGCTGCAAAAGGAATTTGTGGGGGAATGTGGCCTGGTGAACAGCATGGCAGTGATTATTTTTCAACACACAGAGCGCGTCTTAACTCAGGGCACAAAACTCTTTATTTTCTTTGGCATAGTGAGAAATGAGACCTAACAAGGCAAAAATCATACATATTACATGAAACAAGCAAAAGATGGCATAAAGCAAACAAAAAGTGAGATGAAATGGGTGGCATACTCAGCATTGCAGGGCAACCCCCCAGTTGTGTACTGCTGCTAACAGCAATAACTGCAGCTCTCCTCCCGCACCTTTCAGCGCAGCATCCCCAAACAACACTGTATCAGCCAGCCTCCCAGGGCCTGAGGAATGAAGGGAAGGACAAGGAGAAAAGCCACCAAGCCACTGTGTGACTGTGGGCAGCATGGCTGGTGTTTAAGCCAGGTGCTGGAAACTTCCATCTGTGCTGCCCAGGTCTGACTCCCACAGTAGCTGCGAGGCACCTAACTCGCTGCTGTAATCGATAAGAGAGAGCAGAGCTGCTCCAGAAGTCAGTTCTAAGCCAGACTTTTGCTTTGTCCCTTTGGCAGAACTGTTTTCTCTCTGTAGTTAGTGATTGTAGGGCTCTGCCACAGATTCAGCCACAAACACAGGGAGGGAAATACACTTTTTCTTAGTGCAACGGTCCTTGAATTTTTTCAAGCTGGCCTGTGAACTGTCAGCTTGATGGGGTTTGGATGAGGACCTCTCTCTGCTGTGTCTGTGTTTGTGTTGGTGCCTTCCCCTTGTCCTGGGTCAGTTTATCAAGAAGCTATGAGTGAGAGAAGACTGCTCAGCATTGTGTGACCATCAGTTACGGGGGCTCTGATGGTCTTCTGAGCATCCCGGGAGAAACGTGGGTCTTCCTTTATTCAAGTAAAAGAATATACCAAACCTTCAGCTAGTAAAATATATTAGAGCTCCATTTACTGTGATGGTCTGAGTTCCTAAAAAATGCTCTCCTTGCTCCCAGATTATATGTGAGCTGCAAGGGACACGTGTTGGAAAACAGATTTGAGAAGAAATATAATCTTGAAAGGGTGCTTAGCAATAGGAGGGAAGACAAAGTATTTCTTGGGCTTTCTGTGCTTAATCACTACACTGTGGTTTATTTATTTATTTATTTCCCCCCTGCCCCCCCCCCAGCAGCATGTAACACATCCCCCATCCCCCTACACACACACACACACATGCACACACATACAGTCTGCACCAGGGCAACTGCTCTGGATTTTATGGGAAAAATATAAACCGGCTTTGCATTCTTACCTTTATTTCAAGACCTCCTACAAGAAACAGGAAGGGTAAACATGAAAGATCTGTTTCCTTTAAATTGTGAGAGTGGGGGAGTTTTCCTGTAGTGAAAGGACTGTTTTGAGAAGCCCTAAATGCTTTTGAATTGAATGCATAGAAGTAATGTACACACGGTTTGAATTTACAGTTCTGGGTCTCCTCTCCTCCTCCATATGAATCCTATAAGTCAGACGTGTTGCTACAGTGATTCCCACCGGGAAAGTCTGGACCTAGACTAGGAACAGCTGTAGATCTACAATCCACCAAAGTCGGCTTCTGAAACAGATATGAATTATTGGTTCAGTCAGATAAATATGGCTTTGCCTTTCCCCCACAGGCAACCACATATGGCACTTGGAAAGAATTAAAACCTTTACCCTTGGCCAGGTCTGGTTAAATAATGGCTCTTTCTTATGCTTTCCCCCTCTCTCCGTTTCCTCTCATTCATTCTTCTTTTAATTTTCCTTTCATGATCTTTTTGGCACCAGTATCTAAAATGTCACCTCCTCAAAGTGACCCTGAATTTTACAGTGTCACCTACAGGGCCGCAGGAGCGCAGGCAGGCGGGTGGGAAAAAAATACACGGTTGTTCAGTAGGGATGGAGCTCTGAGAAGAGAAACAAACCCACTTTTCTCCCTCTCAGACTGGATGCACAGAGTCCAGAAAAGCCTCTGAGGATGCAGCTATGCTATCAGCTGAATGCAGACCTGCCCCAGAGCCTGGATTTGCCCTCCCTCTCCTGTGGGTACATGTTGGAGGATGCTCCGATGCCCCTCTACGCCCCAGATGTAGATCTGTAGGATTTTTAATCTCTCTCTGTGTTATGGTGTTTGTTGAACTGCTCTAATGGTGAGGAGCAGTGGTCTGAGCCTGAAGCATCAAGGGGAGACATGGGATGTGAGGGTTTGGCTGCTGGATCTGCCACAATGTTGCTCCCAGCCAGAGCCAGGCACTGCTGGGCATCAACCCCTCCCTGCCTTCCTGGCCTCTTCTTTCCCTTCCCAGTTCCTATGGCTGCTGGTGCATGTGTGTCAGGACCTGTCCCTCCAAACCCAGGACCTGCAAGTGCAGAATCATGTCCCTTAGAGGAGGATTCAACCTCATAGCAAAGAAATGTCCTTACCTGCATCTCTTGGGGTCCCTGATCAACCCTTCCCTCTCTCTGCCCCTCCTTTCTACCCCTGTTCATTCATTCAGCCTTGCCAGCTAAAGAGGGTCCCCCCAAGGCCAAGCCCTCCACAAGATTTAACCCAGTTCTCTTCCTAAAGCTATTTCATGGTCTTTAAAAATCTGGAATTAAGAAACCTGTAACTTGCTGCTTTATCTCATTATCTCCTGTTTTGCATTTTAATGTGCCTGCTCTAAAAAAGACCTCATTGATATTCTGGTTCAGCATGTGTTTGTTTGTGTCTCTTGGGAAAATTGGCTACAGATATTACTAAGTCAAAAACACACACAGGAGAGTTTGCTGCATATTTTCCTTCCCTTTTTCCTTCTCTGAAAGAAGATGTTATTTTCTTCACTTTTTTGAATGGCTAAGCGAATTGAAATGGCAGAATTTTAAGACAGCTTGGGGTGTAGGATATAATCTACTGATCTTGGAGATACTGTCTCCAGCACTGTTGTAGCTGCCAGATCCCTCCTCCCCCCTCTGCAAAAGGGCCCCAGAATCCTGCTCTGAGATGCAGGTCACTGTGCCCAGCATCCTCCTACGGCTTCCTATTCATGTGGTGCCTCTTCCTGTGGTCCTGAAAGTCCCAGTGCTAAAGGGACAATCCAGATGGTCAAGAGCAGCCCTTGGGACCCCCAGGACAGTGTCTGAACCGAAGGTGACCCCAAAGGCATCCTGTGTAGCCAGCCAGGAGGGTGGCAACAGGCAGGAGCCCATGGGCTCTGCAATGCAGAGTGGCAGCCTCACATGGATGGGATGCCCCCAGATCACCAGTGGGTGGCCTGTGAAGGGGCACTGTGGGCAGTGGGCAGGTGTGTTGCACAGCAGCCTGACTCCAAGAGCAGCTGCTCAGCTGCTATGCCGAGCTCAGCACAGTTGCTTCTGGAAAGGTACAGGTGACTTAATTTAGATGGCTTGCTTTCTACTGCTCACTGCTCCAGCAATGCCAGAGCTTTTTTTCTTTTCTATTTCAAGGTGCAAAATTAGCTTTCTGCCCTTGTGCAACCATTAAAGATCCCTCTGGTGCTCCCATTGAATGGTCGTTTAACTGCAGTGGTCCTGATGTGTTTCCACTGTGTAACTGTTTGCTGCTTCTTGCTATAATCCTACAGTTAAGAGGTCTTAGGATGGAAGGAATAACCCTCTGGAGGTAGCAGTGCCTCTCCACTGACTAGAGAGATGGTTTAAATAGTGTATAGACTAGACATTGAATTTTTTAGGTGAATAAAACTTAGATGAGGTGAACTCCAGCTCGGCTGCTTGGGAAATCAGTGTCAAGCAAAGCTTCAAACAGATTTTTTTTTTTTAAATGCAGTTGTTTTCAATGTGCCCTCAAGATTTATAAATGTTAAAATATCTACTGTCAGCCTGGAACTTGGCATACAAGGACTTCTTGATCGTAGCTCCCTGGTTTTTGGCACTGCATTTTGTACAGGTGGCATCTTTGTGGTGGGAGGGGAGGATATATGTTAATAAATGAAGAGACTCTGAGTATGTGTGAATGTGCTCAGAACGATGGCAGCTTTAGGCTTTACCTGGGCATGGGATGATTTAGTAAACCCTGCCATTGTGCTGAGGACTTAGGCTGGATAACCCAGTAGAGGCATTTTCCCACCCAAAAGATATTATCTTTACTTAGTCTTCTTCCATGGGTATTGCACCTCGATGCTCTGGCATAAGCAATGCCATTCCCATTGTGCAAGACCCCTGGTCCATCTGCTTCAGGTGTCTCTTGCAGGTTCCCACTGCTTCTGCTGCTCTTTGTGTAGCTTTGAGTGTTGTCACACACTCTCCTGGCGGCCTCCCCAGCTCCCCAGAGTTTGCTGTATGTCAGCAGCAAGTAAAGGTGTTTCTGGAGAGTTTACCTCTCTGTTTCTACAGTGTTTTTCCCTCTCTGAACTGGAGCACTGAGCTGCTCAGTATTGCTAGTGGCAAGGACTGCAGTAAAGCATTTTTCTTCGTTGCTCTTCAGGGGCCCAGGGAAGGAGTCTAGACGGGGAGTTCTCATACAGAGTTTGAACTCTGGGGCTGGATCGTGTACGCACGCTCCGTAATGCAGCACGTTCAGATCCTTCTGTGGCAGACAAAAAGTGCCTTTACCTGCACTTGCAGCACTCATGGAGCTTCAGCTCCCACCCCAAACCTCTCCTGGGAAATGAACAGAAGCATGTCCCAGTGGTTGAGGTCCTTGTGTTTATCTCTGGTGTCTGTCAGCAGGCATCCTCACTGATCTTCCCCTGTGTCAGTTAGGCCTGAAGCTGTTTCAGAGGTCGCTGGTTTCATTATGCCATCCCACTTCTTGGCATGGGGGAGATTTGGTTCTAGAAGAACACTTATCAGTTCCTCAAAATTAGGGTCCTTTATGGAATCTCCTTCTCCTCATGGCACTGCCCTGTGGCAGTAACTTTCCCCTTGTGACCAATGCATTGTGTACGTATTTGCTGTAAGGCACGTTGGACACTGACCTGCTGGAGACGGCCCATGAGCACCTTGGATGCATCTTGACAGCATCTCTCCATCCCCCAACCTGCTCCTGGGTGCACATTGAGCCACTCTCTGCCAGCAGCCTACCCAGAGCTGCTGCAACCCTTCTCAACATGCCCTTCCTGAGCCACTGATCTATGTGAGGCACCATTGTAGTCTAACATGTCATTGCTGGGATTTCTACCCCTTTAGGAGTGCAATCACTTAAACATGGTAGGCACTTTCTTATTTTAATTTTTTTTTAAATGATTGGTTTGTTTTCTTCAAGTTCTCTGATATTTCCCATGGGAGTGCCGAGGCCAGTGCCTCTCTTTGCCGCCTTGCTGACCACCCCGACACAGTAGCCCCTGTCAGGGCTTCAGTGGGCAGGAGCAGCTTTCAGGGCACCGGGTGTGCGAGGGAAGGAGCGGCACCCTGGCCAGATGCTGTAGCCAGCAAACACTTTCAGAGCCCTGTGACTTCCCCCTGCTGTATAGCAGAGGCTGCTGCTGCACAGAGGGCTCCCGACAGCACCGCAGCCATGCACTTAACTGACTTTAAAAGGGACCGAGGTGAAGTAACCCTCCTTTATTTTATTTTATTTTTTTTTTAAATACCCTGTGGTGCCGAGCTGAAATCGCAGCCAGCTTCTATTTTCAGCGGCCGGGGTAAGAGAATGTTTTTATCTGGAGATACAATGACTGTCGCCCCGTAGCCTGCGGTTCCCATGCTGGTGCTGCCAGGGCCCATGAATGCGGGCTTTATGCGCGGCTCTCGCAGGTGTTCGGGGGGCCATGTAATCACGGATGAATGGCGGGGAGACGCACAGGCGCGGGGCAGGCTCTGGCACCGGCAGCCGGGCCGGCCTGCTTGGCGCTCTCGGGAACGGGGGAAGGGAAAGGGGTGCAGGGCCTGCCCTGCTCTCCCTTTGGACTGCGGACAGCTCGCCCAGCCACTGCCCTACCAGCCCCGTTTGAAGTGATGAAGACGTAAATTTGGCCATAGAATTCAAAATTTTATTATTTTATTTTGTTTCATTCTATTTTATTCTACTTTATTTTATTCTATTTTATTCTACTTTATTTTATTCTATTTTATTTTGTTCTATTTTATTCTACTTTATTTTATTCTATTCTATTTTATTCTATTTTCTTCTATTCCCTTTTATT